>PVIC010016227.1:0-33837 GCA_004025085.1 Thryonomys swinderianus | reverse complement strand
GGTGTGGGAATATGATGAGGGGAAGGAATAAATATGATACAGAAAGAAAATAAAAACATGTATAAGGGGGGAGGAGGGGGGAGTGGGTAGGGATATGGGTAAAAATGAGAATTAACTTGTGGCATATACTGGTACAAATTTCCCAATGTTATATGTGATTTTGAGATGTATATAAATTGTACCAATAAAGAATTCAATTTTAAAAAAAAAGAATATCTTAGAAAAAACAGTGAAAATTACAAAACCAAGAGTTCCAGAAGAGTGAACCCATTGAGCAAGGCAAGAAACTGAATGTAAAGGGGCAAAAGGAAAGAATAAAATTGCCAAGAACAGGAAAATTTCATGACAGGGTTAAATCAGTCCATATTAATCATAACCATTAATGTCAGTGGCCTCAATGTGCCAATTAAAAGACATAGACTGGGAGAATGGATTAAGAACCAAGACTCTGCAATATGCTTCATACAAGAAACACACCTAATTCAAAAAGAAAACCATAGACTGAAAAGTAAAAGAATGAAAAACAATTCTCCATGTGACTGAAAACTAAAAAGGAAGGAGTGGCTATCCTATCTGCAGACAAAATAGATTTCAAGCAAAAACTGATTAAGAAAGACAAAGATGAACATTACATTCTCATACAGTGAGCAATCCAAGAGGAAGAGATGACAATTATAAATATTTATGCACCAAATTCTAGTGCACTCATTATATAAAACAAATATTAATAGATATGAAAAGCCAGATAACAACTAATACAATAGAAGTAAGGGACTTCAACACCACACTGTCACAAATAGACACATTGACTGGGCAAAAAATCAATATGGACATACTTGAACTGAATCAAACTTTTGAACAAATGGATGTAATAGATGTCTAAAGAGTATTTCGCCTCACAAAGTCAGAATATACATTTTTCTCAGCTCCTCTGGGTCATTCTCCAAAATAGAATACATACTTGTTCATAGAGCATGTTTAAGTAAATGCAAAGGAATTAAAGTTATCCCCTGTATACTGTCAGACCAAAGTGCCTTGAAATTGGAGCTCATTAGTAGAGAAAATCCAAGATCCTCAAAAATACATGAAGATTAACAATACTCTGCTGAACAACGAATGGATCATAGAAGAAATTCAAGAACAAATTAAATAATTTTTATAATTAAATGATAATCTCAAAGCAACACACAGGAACTTTTGGGACATAATGAAATTGGTTCTATGAGCAAAATTCATAGCAATGAACTTCTATACTAAGAAAAAAAAAGCAAGGTTAACTAAACAATTTAATGTTCAACTTCAAGCTACTAGAAAAACAGGATGAAGACAGACCCACAGTCATACTAGAGAGGAAATTATAAGAATCAGAGTCAAAATTAATGAAATGGAGACTAAGAATAATACAAGAAATCAAGGAATCAGAGTTGGTTCTTTGAAAAGCTAAAGTTGACAGACCCTTAGCCAAGCTTATCAAACAAAGAAAGGAAAAGGTTTAAATCCAAGTTATTGAGAATGAAAAGAGGGAAACCACGGATTCAGCAGAAGTACAGAGGTTAATAAAAATGACTTTGAAAATTTGTACTCCAATGAGATGCAAAATAAAGAAGAAATAGATAGATTCCTAGACACATATGAACTTCCAAAGCTGAATGAAGATTTAAAAATGATAAACACCCCAATATCAATCTGTGAAACTGAAAATGTAATTTTAAAAAACCTAACAACAAATAAAGGTCCTGGCCCTGATCGCTTCACTGCTGAATTCTACAAAACATTTAAAGAAGAGTAAATGCCACTGTTTCTCAAGCTATTTAATGAAATTGAAAGGGAAACAGTACTCTCAAATTCATTCTTGGAAGTAACTGTTATATTGCTTCTAAAAGGAGAAGACCCAACCAAAAAAGAGAACTGCAGGCCAATCTCCCTAGTGGACATAGATGTAAAAAGCCTTAATAAAATATTGACAAACAATACAAAAGATCATCAAGAAGATCATACACCCTGACCACAATGGATTCATCCCAGTGACACAAGGATGTTTCAACATACATAAATTAGTAAACATAATACACTATATTAACAGACTCAAGGACAAAAACCATATGGGCATCTCAATAGATGCAGAAAAAGTATTGGACAAAATCCAATACCCACTCATGGTCAAAATTCTACAAAAAGTTGGAATAGATGGACTTTATCTCAAACTGGTAAAAGCTATTTAAAAGAAACCAACAGCCAACATCACACTTAATTGTCAAAAACTGAAACCTTTCACACTAAGAACAGGAACAAGACATGGATGTCCAATATCATGACTTCTGTTCAATATAGTTTTGGAAACATTAGCCACAGCAATTAGACAAGAGAAAGAAATAAAAGGAATAAAGATAGGAAAGGAAGAAGTTAAACTGCCATTGTTTGCTGATGACGTGATACTTCACCTAGAAGATCTTAAAAACTCAACCAAAAGGCTATTAGATTTAATTGTCAAATTCAGTAGGGTAATATGCTCAAAAATGCTCAAAAATCAACTATCTTTGTACACACACACACACACACACACACACACACAAAGTAGACTCATTGAGAGAGAAATTGGGAAATCAATTCCTTTCAAAATAGCATCCCAAATATGAAATACCTAGGAATTAGTCTAACAAAGTACGTGAAAAACCTCTACTTTTAAACTGCAGCACTCTGAAAAAGGAGATTGAAGAGGGTGTCAGAAAATAGAAAGACATCCCTTGTCTCTAGGTAGGAAGAACCAAAGTCATCAAAATGGCTATACTCTTATAAGTACTATATAGATTTAATAAAATCCCAATTGAAATCCCAATAGTATATTTCACAGATCTAAAGAAAGTAATCCAAAATTCACATGGAACCACAGAAGACCTACAATAGCAAAAGCAATTCTACACAACAAATATATGGCATGGTGTTTCACAATCCTCAACTTGAAACTGTACTATAAAGCCACTGTGATAAAAACAGCACAGTACTGGCAAAGTAAAAGAGCTGAGCATCAGTGGAACAGATTAGAAAATCCAGAAACAACTCCAGATATACTAAGCCACCTCATCTTTGACAAAAGAATCAAATATCCCCAATGGAGGAAAGACATCCTCTTTAACAAATTGTGCTTAAAAAAAAACTGGGTTTCAACCTGCCAAAGACTAAAGCTAGACCTATCTCTTTCAGCATCCACAACTAAAGTAAAAGTGGATTAGGGACCTAAATTTTAAAACAGAAACATTGAACTTGCTGCAAAACAGGTTAGGTAGAACTCTTGGAGACATTGGCTTAAGCAGAGACTTTATGAACAAAATCTCTATAGCACAAGAACTAGCAGAATCAACAATTGTGAACTCATCCTACTAAAAAGCTTCTGACAGCAAAAGAAACCACTGGTAGTGCTAAAAGACAACCAACAATGAGGGGAAAAAAAATCTTTACTAGCTGTTTTCCAGACAAAGGGCTACTATCTAGAATGTATAAAGAACTTAAAAGAATCAGCCCTGCCAACTTTAAACACCCAATTCAAAAATGGGCATCTGAAATAAACAGGCACTTCTAAGAGGCAAAAGTAAAAGCAACCAAAAATCATATGAAGAAATGTTCAACATCACTAGTCATTTTAGAGGTGTAGATGAAAACAACACTGAGATTCCATCTCACTCCTCAAAAAATGGCTGCTCTCATGAAATCAACCGACAACAAATGCTGGTGAGGCTGTGGGCAGGAAGGAACCCTTCTCCACTGCTGGTGGGAATGTAGACTAGTACAACCACTGTGGGGATCAGTGTGGAGATTCCCCAGCAATCTAGGATTAGAGGTCTCATTTGACCCTGCTAGTCCCTGCTAGGTATATACATATACATATATATATGAAAGTATTAAAAGATTCATATCACACCAACATATGTGTACCTATGTTCATAGCAGCTCAGATTGTCATAACTAAATCTTGGAAATAACCTGAATTCCCATCAACTGGAGACTGGATAAAGAGGATGTAATTTTTTAATAAAATGGAACATTACTCTACCATAAAGAAGGATAATTTGAGTCATTTACATTCATATGGACATACTCATAAATGAAATAAATAGGTCACAGATGTGTAAATATTGTATCTTTTCTCTGGTATAACTAAAGATAAAAACAAGTTCTACAATGTGTGATAGATATTGCAAAATAGAAAATATTCAAAGGGAAAAGAGGAGTAGGGGTAAAAAAGAGAAGAAGAAAAAAATGATGGTATAAAAAGGAAGCAAAGCTTATGTATATAGGAGGAGGGAGGTTGTAGGGTGAGCAAGGGAATGGGAAAAAATGAGAATTAAGTAGTGTCATATACTGGCACAAATTCTCAATGTCAAGTGTGATCATGGTGTGTATGTAAAATGTACCAATAAAATCAATTTTTAAAAATCAGTAAAAATAAAGATGTCTTAAAAGACTTATTTCTACCCAGATTGGCAGCCAAATCAAATCATATCAGAAATCAGTTTTATATGGGCTGGAGATTTAGCTCAGTGATTCCAGAGCCTGCCTAGCAAGTCCAAGGTCCCTGGTTCGATCCCCAGTAACCACATACAGCAATACAGGGTATGTTGAATCATGCCCACCAGCAATCAGTACCACACACCACAATGCTGGGTGTGGTAGCTCATCCTGTAATCCTAGCACTTGGGAGGCAGAGGCAGGAGGATTGCTGAGTTCAAGGTTTGCCTGGGCTACACAGTGAGCTTAGGGCCAGCCTGAGCTACAAAGTGAGATCTTGCTTCAAAATAAAAAATAAAAAGAAGCCGGGTGTGGTGGCTCACACCTGTAATCCCAGAACTCAGGAGGCAGAGACAGGAGGATTACTGAGTTCGAGGCTTGCCTGGGCTACATAGTGAGCTCAGGGTCAGCCTGAACTATAAAGTGAGACCCTGTCTCAAAAAAATAAAAATAAAAATATCTAGAAAGTATGACAGTTTTTGTAGAATGCAAAATTTCCAAAGGAAATTTGGTGTGGGAATGTAATGAGGAGAAGGAACAAATATAATTCTGAAAGAAGATAAAAGAGCATGTATATAGGGGGTGGGGAGGTGTGGGTGGGTAGGGATATGGGTAAAAATGAGGATTAATTTGTGTCATATATTGGTACAAATTCCCAAATGTTATGTGTGATTGTGAGATGTATATAAAGTGTACCAATAAAGAATTCAATTAAAAAAAAATAAAAAATAAAAATAAAATGAATTAGTTTTATAATTCAGTATCTATTGTTGTTTGTAAACAATAATTTATAGAGTATTTTACCGATCAAAAAATGTTGTGTTGTATGGGATAGAGTCATCCAAAAAGAACTTTTGAGATGAGTAAGTGAGGACTCACTGGGCTTGGAAAAAGTACTAGATAAGACTCCACGTGGTGAGTAAAAGGTCAGATGACTGAAATCAATTCATTCAGCTTTTCTTCACTCCTGGGACTTCCAGTAGTGTCCTTTCCAAAGCCATATGGAGGGACATCCTTAAACAGACATTGTTAAATTTACTATTTTAACACATTTGCATTGTCTATCATCAAAAAGTTCTTTATAGGTAAAACAATGTTGCTTTATTAAATGTTTAAAATGTTTTGTTTAAACTTACAAAGCTAGATTTTGAAGCAAGGATTCTATATTGTACTTTCTTGTATCTTCCATTATGTAAGATTTATTAAATATTTGAATTTTAAATGTTAAATCAAATTGTGGCATATAAAATGTGTACAACAGTTTATGATGGATTGAATAAGCAATTATCTCAATTTATGACATAATTATATATATATTTCTAAGTTTAATATTAGGCAATAATTAATACCTCAAGTTTAGAACATACAAAGTGACTTGTATATTTTATAAATATATATCTTCTTAAACATCAAATGGAAAAAAATTGGACATCTCTTTCAGTTCAGCTCTGCCATTTAAAACTTGACATTTTAGTTAAACATTTTGCTGTGTATAAATGAGACACACTTGCATTTTAGACAATGTCTATTTTTGGTTCATAGTACAGTTCCCAAAATGTGCAAGCTCTTTACAGACATTGTTTTCTTTTGCTCAGTTGGTTGTACACTATAGAAATGTAAACTGGAAATGTAAATTCTGCAATGAGTATAAAACAAGTAAATGGAGACAAAAATTTCTGTGTTTAGCTGTGGCACTAATTATTACTAATCTCACAGTGTACTAATGTATTTTGGTTTCTGAAAAGTACACACATTATCTTAGTTACTTTTCTCACATTGCTGAGTCAAAACACCTGACACTCAAAGTTAAAGGGGAAAAGCTTTATTTGACTTGCAGCTTGTAATAATTTCAGCTCATAATCAGCTGCCTCAAACACAAGGTGGCAGAAGGATAACTGTTCATGGAATAAAGGCAGCAAAGGTAACAAGAGGATCTTAAAAACATCTTTCAACCCATTTTATCCCATCCCAATTCCTAAAATTGGGATGGTGCCAAACCAATCATTCACATGCAATAGTTCAGTCATCACAAGTCCTTAGTCCTAACATCATACATTCCAGATTCAGTCATATCTGAAAAGCACTACATGAGGCGTTGGGGGAAAATCTAGAAACAAGCCACAACATTGTGCCCCTGGCCCCCCAAGGACTCACACATATCTCTTTATGTAAAAAAGCACTTAATCCATATCTAAGAGTTGTCAAAATCCTAACAGTTTCAGCATGGCTGAAAAGTACAAGTCCAAAGTCTGCTCTGAGATTTAAGGCAAACTTAGCTATGAGCTCCTGTACAAAGGAAAAGAAAGTTAAACATTCCAAACATGTAATGGAACAAGATAAACATTTCCATTCCAAAAGTTAAAAATAGGAAATACAAAGGAATGTGACCAAGACAAATCCAACATGCAACATGGAATACATTAACTCCCACACCTCCACTTCCAGCGTCCCCACTAAACTCTAGTAAGCTGTGAACCCCAAAGAACATGGATGGCTCCACTCCTGTGGCACTGCCTGTGGTTGTAACTTCAATGGTTTCTCTCTGGGACCAGATGTACTCCTCGCAGTGTTCCTCAGATCCTTGCCCAAACTTCCGGAGTCTCCACTGCACCTTTGGATTCGCACTCATGGGTTCACATACTTCCCTCTCAAGGCCGCACTGCCTGACCTCCTAGGCCTTCTTCTGAAATCTTGGTGGGAGCCCTCCTCACCCCACTGAGTGCATTCTGCATGCAACTAAAACCAACACAATACGGATGGTGCCAATGTTGGCTCCCAGCCAGAGCAATAGTCTTCCCAGTCTCTTGGATGCAGAGTGTGAGTGCAATTGTTGAGCACTCTGAATCCAATTCTGAGGAACAAATTCCTTAAACTGCTGCCATTCTGGAATAAGGTTCTGGGACTTTCTTCTCAAAGCAGTCTTTTATTTTTGCAGTGTTGAGAATGCAGAGCGTGGAGCCCTTCTGTTTCCTGTGGTGCCCTAGGTCACTTTTTTCCATTCCAATATTTCTTCTCAGCAATCAGTATCTCCTTTCTCTATCTTTGCACTCTATGGCTTTACTGGAGCTTCCCTTCTGGACAAATTCAAAACATTTTAGATCATTCTGCCATACTTTTTTATCTTGATGCTCAACATAGAACTGACCTAAAGCCCCATAATAGCCATACCATGGCCTCAACACCAGCCTGCCTTGAAATTTATCTGTGAAATTAATTAGAACACTACCCTTAATCTCAGTCTCTGGAGATGAGTAAAATCCAGACAAACTTTCTGCTGAGGCATAACACACATTGGCTGGAGTCCAATAGCTATTTCAGTCCTTCTTCCAACCAGCAACATCCAGCTCCTGGTCTTTACCAGCTCTCTGGTCTTATGAGTTCTGAACAGAACCTCCCATACAGCACAGGCTAAGGTATTCCTCCTCTACCTCTTCACCTCTACCTCTGAATCTTTTTATAGTCTTCCTCTTCCCACAAGTCAGTTCCAAATGCTTTTGAGCCAGATAGCCAGCTAATATCTCTGCTACATTCCCACCTCTCTGACACCAGATTTCTGTGTTATTTACTTTTATCTCTTCACTGAGATAAATTGCCAAAATCCAAAGTTAAAGAAGGAAAGGATTATTTGGCTTACACCATATAAAGTTTTCAGTCCTTAATCAGTTGGCTCCCAGGTGGGGTGACATGGCGGACAGGACTTCCAAAGGAGAAGCAGTTCATGACAGCCAAAAAGTAATAAGAGAACTTCACAGCATCTTTCCTGCCTTTATTCCCTTGCAGACTACTGGGATTAGGGTAGTGCCAAACCAATTACTCACATGTAGTGGTTTGGTAATCATATTCCATTTATATCAGGATCACACATTCCAGATTGAGTCACCTCCAAAAAAAGACTGCATGATGGCTTGAGAAACATCTGTACACAAGCCACAATAGGCCCTCAGACACATAAAGCAACTTATTATGCTAGTGACTTCTTGACGAAAGTTGTTTCAAGTGATAAAAACTTTTATAATTATTGCATGATTGTTATATTAGAATTATGTCATCATAGATAGAGAACATCTCCAGACCTTTTTAAACCCTCTTTGAGTTCCTTACAGTGCATAGGTCCCAGGTCCCTAGGTAAAAACATGTTTACTATAAAGTTTTGGGTAAAAGTCCAGCTGTTGTGTACAACTCCTTTTTACTGACCCCTCTTTAAAAAGAATAAAATAATCATGTGTCAGAAAGAAGAATGGCTGTACTGGATAGAATTAACAAATCTCTGTATGAATGATAAAGATGCGAAGTTATTCCAGACAAAAGGTGAGACAGGTTGAAGCCGTGGATTGGACTGGACATGTAATGTGACCTCCACACAAGGCAGCCAGCTCACACACCCAGAACACAGGCTCCTATGTGGATTTTTCTTTTATTTTTCCATTAATTTCTCCCCAGAAGGACACAAGAGAGATCTTTAAAACATGAAATGCATATTAAGTGTTTATAAAGAGCTCAGAGTTTGTCCCCAATGTGTCACCTTTATGGTTTACTTGATAAACTTTCAACCAATTTAAAATACTTGAAAAGATTGAGTTTTTACTCCAGGAAGTCTCCTGGGCCTCCCCAGTCCCTATTGTCCCTGGTCCCTAGAATACTTCCACAGTGATATTTTCAGGTCCCTCTCTCTTAGGAAAAAATTCTCACCTTTTATTCAGGCTGCACTATAAAGATACAGACAGAAAAAGACAACTGCCAAGCACATAGATTTCCCTCTCTGCTCAACACATATTTCAATGTCCAGGGGGGGGCATAGATATTGTTACAGTAATGTTTAATGTTTTTCTCCTGAGCCAATTTACTAACTAAGCATACCTCTTAAGATAAACTTTTTTTTTTATCCTCCTGGGAGAACCCAGCTACTTGGTATATCTCAATCAATGCCGAACATTTTCCAGAGGGGTTTTCACCATTCATGAAAAAGTCATAAAAATTTATTCTTGCTAGGGGATTCCCCAAGAAAAGAGGACCTCAGAAATGACCCTAGAAGACAACACCTCTGAAAGAGTTAACAGGCTTTGTACAGAAAAACCTCTGTGCTAAGCAGGCTAGTAAAACAGATCTTGAACTGAGTCTTAGGGCAACAAACCTTGGTATAGATAATTCTTGGCAGCAGACCTATCAGCTTCAGTCTTCCTAGGAGAAGTTGGCCCCTTCCCCAGGAATACAGGCCCAAAAAACCCAGCCTTAAGATCATTAGGTCAGATGGGAGCAGAGTTTGTTATTATCAAGGACACTAGAAACTTCTCAAAATAATGTATCTGGCCCTGGCTTCTGGCCAAGGCTGTGACCATACACATTCAGTTACAATGACCATGTCTGCCTTTTGGCTTGGTGCTGCTTTGTCTGCAGTAAGGATAAATGAAGGATGAAGAAACTTAGTCTCGCCTTGGCCCAAGGAGAGACTGTTCTGATCTTCTGCCGTCCATCAACAGTAGTGCTGTTCCCGTGCTCTGCTTTCTGGTGATAACACACTGAATGGTAGAGATGGAACTACTTTTTCTTTGCCTTTTTTAATCGTTTCCAAGATTCGCTTTGTGGTAGTGTTGTCCCCATGCTGTTTTTTCAGTGATGACACATTGAGTGGTACAGTGGAACTACTTTTTCTGTCTCTGTACTTTTTTCCTAATTCCTAAATATAAATATTTCTTAAACTTCCTTGGGTGTGTAGTAGCTTTATTCACAGATCAAGTCAGTAAAATTTATTAAAGGTGCACCACAGTTGACAAATTGCCCTTGTCACTGCAACTTCCTCCCACTCCATCTCAAGCACTCACTGGGGAATCTGCAACTGTAGTTACAAGGTGTTTGCGAGCCAGAAGGGAGAGCAAGGAGTCCTCTACTGGGGCCAGGAACAAAGGAAGAAAATGTCACTCAAAATAGATAGTTCCCATCTGTATCAGTTACTTTTTTTCTCATTGCTAAGACAAAACACCTGAATGGTCTTCTACTACTTACAGTTCATAAAAATTTTACTCCATAAGTCAGCTGGCACCAAGATAGGTTGGCAAACAGACCTCTCAGAGGAGAAACAACTTGGAGTACGTGTGGTAACAAAGACAACAAGGAAGCTTTATTACATCATTCTGCCTCCCCTCATCCAGATGGCTAGGATTAGAGCTGTGCTAAATGACTCACTAATGTCATCTCATACCCTTAACACCACCGTGACACATTCCAGATTCAGTTACTTCTGAACAAATGAGGTTTGGAGTGACATCCAGAGAACAAACCTTACTATGATCTCTACTCTTCCTGGGCACTGGCCAGAGCACATTATAGCTTTGGCTGGTCAGGTGGGAGAAATTTCACCTTCCCCTTTAACTGATACAAGCTAGGAAGAGAAGTTTTCAGGCAAACATGATGGGGACTTTCTCATGATTCCCACCTTCTTTCTGTGTTTCAGATGGAAAATTTGGGGAGCATTCCTTCCACAGCTACACCTCTGGAGTGTATTTTCAATAAGTAGTAAAAATTTAGCCCTCAGTCATCGAAAAAAATATTTTTATAGAATAAAAATAGATAGGATATCCATTGGGAGATGGTGAGACTTGGCCAGTAAGAGAAAATATTAATTATAATACAATGTTATAAGTAGGCTTGTTTGAGAAAAAAACAGAACAAATGTCCCCCATGTCCTGTGTACAGGCTTTCTTTCCAGAGAGAGATTTTCTAACTTTTTCAGGTTATATTGTATAGACAATATACAATATTGTCTTCAAGATGCTTCAAAATGACAAAGTCTCAAACTTGATTTTGTAACAAGGAGAAATGGGAAAGAGATATTCCATAATCTACCAGTCTTATCTACATAAGGTAATCTCTATTAAAATAAAAGCCTAAATATACTTTTTTTTTAGGGGTTCCAGGGGTCAAACTCAGGACTTTGGGCTTGTACAGCAGGCATGGTGCCACCAAGCTAAATACTTGGCTCTGTAAATATTCTTTTAAGGAAGAAAAAAATGGTTCTTACCTTAGTGTTAACATAATCGCTGTACTAAAATCTTATGTTTTGCTTTTGATTTCTTACTTTTCCTGTAGAACTTTATAAGTATTTTGGGTTTTTTAATTGTATTTTTTCTGGTACTGGAGATCTAACTCAGGACCTTGGACTTGTGATGCAGGCTTGGAGCCACTGAGCTAACTCCCCAGCCCAAAGTTTTATAACTATTCTCTTATACTATTCTAGAAAAATTTGATTTCTGAGGTAATCACTGTTGCTCTCACTTTAATACTTGTGTAACTGATCTTCTGAATGTTCAACAACTAGGCCTCTGAGATGAAAACTTAATACATTACTGAGCCAATATTTTGCTTCTGGCCCTCCCCAGTCAATAAGGATTGAGAAGGCCAGGTATTTAGCTCAGTGGTTCTGGTGCCTGCCTGGCAAACACAAGATCCCAAGTTCAATCCCTGGTACTACATAACACAATGCCAGGCATGGTGGTTCATGCCTACAATCCCAGCACTCAAAAGGCAGAGGCAGGAGGATTGCTGAGAGTTCAAGGCTAGTGTGGGCTACATAGTTGGTTCAGGGCTGGTCTGAACTACAAAGTGAGGCTCTGTCTCAAAAGAAGAAAAAGGAAGAAAGAGAAAGAGAGAAAGAAAGACAGAAAGAAAGAAAGAAAGAAAGAGAGAGAAGGAAAGAAAGAAAGAGAGAAAGAAGAAAGAAAGAAAGAAAGAAAGAAAGAAAGAAAGAAAGAAAGAAAGAAAGAAAGAAAGAAAGAAAGAAAGAAAGAAAGAAAGAAGATCAAAAACACAGGGGAACATCTCTGATCTCAGACTCTTACTCAAAAACAACTCTGATCTCTACAACTCTGATGAGTCACCCAACCTCTTGAACAAAATGATTGGACCTCAGATGACAAGAGTCAACTGATCTACACTGTGCTAAAATAAGAGTCACCAGGGAAAAAGCATCTCACATGCTTCCAAGGGAAGCCACATAGTCAAGCAAGATTGACTCATTCTGGAAGGATCTAAGAGGTTTTCAACATGATTAGAAAAGTTACACTGGACAGCTTTTCTTGACATGAACATATAGCAAAAAAGTTAATTCTAATTCATGCAGGTCTCATTTCAATTTGGTTTTAAACATCAAGCAAAAGAGTACAACCAATGACATATATAAAAATATTAACAGTAATTTAAGCCAAATGTATAAAAGTGTTTCAATTTCTACATACTGGTCCCTGCTAACACTTTTTCTCTATACCTATAACATATCATTGCTGTGGTTCAGTAAGACAAAAAAGCCACAATAGGGCTGGGGATTTAGCTCAAGTGGTAGCACGCCTACCTTGCAAGCACAAGGGCCCAGGTTCAATCCCCAGTACTGCAAAGGGGGGGGGGAAAAAACAGGGCTTCAGTATTTTCATGCTAACATCTTACATATTTGTAAATAAAACTTGTCATTTTTAAATAAGTCATGAGAAAAAATATTTCTTAAAAAAATTAAACTTACAGATATCCTCTTAACTGCCAAAAAGTAGAGATGATATATATATTCCTAGAAGAAATATTGCTTTTATGCCAGTCAGTCTGAAATTGTGAGTGATGTAACCTAAAAACTAGCAAACTGTGCTTTAAAGATCCACCAAAAATTATCTGAGATTTGTGATCAAGGATCTGAAATTTGGCCTCTTCCTTACTCTTCCTAGCATGGGCATTAATAATGCTTCTTATAGCCTTGCCATTTGGACGAAGTTTTCTCAAACTCTTACTCAAATTTGTTTCTTCTCATTTGACAGCTGGGGAGGTAAAAACTGTGATGCAGACAGACTCTTGACAGGTGGTCCTCCTTTCTTCTATTCATGACTTCTAGATAAGCCTCGCAGTGTTGAGCTCTGGATGCTACTTCCTAATGATCCTCCTCTCACCAGAAAGTAATTCAAGAGACCCCTCATTTCCCATTTATCCTGAAGGCAATGAGTTGTCACTACTGAAGAGGGGGAAATGAAGCATGGAGATAGGGGAAGTTAGGCAGATAGCACATAGTTAACTTGAAATAAACTAAAATTCTGAACTTACATAATTTAACAGACCAGTAGGACTCGAATAATTAGCTTACAAACTATCAGGGCCTAATGAAATGTTAGAGACAAAGCACAAGTCCCTAAACAAATGAGAAAGAACTTAGAGAAGTAAAATGCAAATGAAATAGCTTGCTTTCCAGACTTTGAATGTCTACCTGCAACCAGGATAATTACCGTGTTCTGTCACATTCAGTTGTATTAAGAAAATTGGATTTAAATGTCTAAAGTGTCTACCGTATCTCTCCCCAACGAGCAGGGAAATCTTTCTATAATTCTTTCTATTCAGCATACACTGACTTGATGCTTACTGAGCACTGCTTTGCCCCAAATACAAGGACTTTGGGGCTATAGGGATCTGGTTACAGTGTAGGATGACAGACAACCAGACATAGAGTAGATCCATCACATAGCAGCTAACCTGAGAGAGACTTGGCACCTAAATTGAAGCTAAGTGACTTTGACTATGCTTCTTTATTTCTCAGGGCCTCTGCCTTCTCCTGTAAGAAATAAACATTCATGCAACTTAAAGGATTAAAAGCTTTACTCAACTGAAGTTCTTACAACTTTGTCAAAAACAGAATCTGCTTTCCAGGCTTGTGCAATGTAAGTTTAGCACATATTACATAAACAATATGTAGAGTACCTAACTTGAGTGCTGTGATTTGCCAGAGATTATATATGAACAAGGCTCAAGTCATCCAATGAGTCATGTGAGCCACACATTTTTAACCTCCAACTGCTCTTAATCTTTGCATGTGGCCTCTCAGTTGCCTCAAGGTGTTTTCTACACTCTAGCTTCTCAAGGATCCCAGACCAGTCACACCTGTGGTGATTCAAACCACCTATCCAATGCCTCATAGGGCCTCTGTCTAGCTCAGGTTCCTTAGCAACACAGACACACCCATGACCAGAACATACAGCTCCTTCCTTGCCCATTAAAAACCAAGGAGTCTTAGACCAACATCCCAGAGCACTGAGACGCTGCTAAAGGTGTATCTCTGAAGCCAGGAAAAAACTCTTCAGGAAAAAGGTAACAACTGCTTCTCAGAAACCATGTATGAAGGATCTTCTTTCACCACTCTGAACAGGACTTGAAGTAGCTCTGCATAACCTTGGTACAAGATACAGGAACTATTTCAAAGAATTCCAAGTGATGATTTGTATAGTTGCTGTTCAGTGATAGCCACTGATTCAGGCAATCCTGAGGCTGGGAGAGTTGTGACCAGTGGAAGATCATTGAAGTCTAACATTTTTAGGGGACTAACCTGATACCTTTATCTAGAAATGCAGAAGCTATCCTTTAATTGTCAAAAATCCTGCAGAGGCCAATAATCACAACATGCAGTATCCTCAGAGACACCTCTTTGGGTGGGGTTGCAGGTTGGGGAGGCAGATTTTCTGTCAGTTATGTAAGAGTGCCAGGTAAATTTGGGGAAAAAAGACACAGCTGGGCAAGGCCAGAATAGTGATAGACATACATGCCTTAATTTCCTGTGAACTCAGAGACTTACTGCTTTGGAGGGGCCTGGGGGATGCTTTGGATTTCCCAACCATCTCGCATAAAATGATGGGTGGTATCTCCCAAGACTGTCACAGTCTGGAGAATCAAGGCCACCATGGCAACATTGGGGAAGGGGGTTTCCTTTCCATTCCATTCCATTTGGGATCTTCTCACCTCAAACATGCTCTTATCACCTTTCTTTTAAAATCCACTTGACACTATTATTAGTCCAGAGGGAAGACATGAGAGGGGGTGTAAGGGAAGATAATAAATAGGGATGGAATGAGCAAAATAGATCTGATACATGGAGTCCCCCACTGTAAAATTAGTCCTCAGGATGAACTAAAGGGATGATGCCATCAACCAGATCAAAGCCTGTTATGTGCATGTATGAATCCCCCAAAATGAAGCATGTAAGTGTATATCACCAATTTTCTCAGAAAAAAAGATGTAAAATGTGCATAAGAGACAGGGACTCAGGGAAGCTTTCTCTAAAGTTTTATAACAAAATTCCAGGAAAGGAAGAGATAAATGGATAATGTGTTTTCTTCTCTCCACGACCAGCTTCTGATAGCCTCCTCTTTACTCCTTGTGATAACTTTGTCCACCTGACAGGAAGCTCTGAAGCCAAATGGAAATCCCACACTGTAAGTGGTAAATCATTCAAGCCAGTTTGAACTGTCTCTACCTCAACTCACCAAAGACAGTACAGTACAAAGATCCTATTTGCTCTACTTCAGATACACTCAATCTGCCTGAAGAAATCACAATTGTGTTTCTGAAAAATCTTAGAACGTTGAATTATTTTCTATTTATCTGCATTTAGAATTGTCTATTTTGATTAGGAAGGTAAAGGTAGAAAACTCCATGTAGTGGTGGCCAATCAAAATATTTATGCTTTTTTTTTTACTACATAAAGACTATCAATCAATAAAAAATATCTTTAGACCAAAAGCAAATCATATAAACATCCTGGGACCGTGAATGTGTTTAGATCCTCTGTGATGTTTTCATTCGCAAACTATCCCTGCCATTTCATCTGCCCCCTTCGCATCTTAGTTAAATTTTCTTAGAAAAGTAATCCTACCCCAAGAATTCTGAAGGCAAAAGTCTAAAAATTAAGTTTAAGTCAAATTGTGTTCTATGTTTTTCTTTTCTGACAGTTCAGGAGACTCCAAGATACTATCACATTCATGATTCTGAGCAGATGGTGTGGCTGCTGAGTGGAAATGGATTAATAGCAGTTCCATTCAGCAACAATGTTGAGCCAAGTAAGTGATATTTGAAAACACTGTTGCTCCTGGAGGGATCCCACATACCCTGGAGATAGAAGTGTGTATCCATGAGACCAGCCTGGTCCTCATCAACTTTGTGCACCAGCTCAATATCTAAAAGAAGTACAAGAATGGCCAACAGGGTTCCCTCCCACACCTGCCTAGAAACAAGGCTTTAGAGGACTGACATCTGCCCTTACCAGAAAGAAACACCTTCACATGCAAAGAATTTATCCTTTCAAACAATGGCTGACTTCCTAACAGTTTCTCTCCTGTAAAGTCCAACACCTGTGCCCTCTATCCTTACACTGAAGCTCCCTCATCTCTGTGCCATCAGATTACACACTTGTCTAATTTGCAATCTTCTTTTCCATTCTACATGGGAATAGTTCTTCTTCCACTAAGTTAGTCCACATCACTTTCTTTCCTTTTGTTCAGTACCTCCATAATGACCTAGTCCCTCTCTTAGCTGCACAGTCTGCCTTTATCTACCAACGTTTCCTGTCATTGATAGACATGCTCCAGTGCAACATCCACAGTCCACACAATACAAACCTTCTCTTGAGTCTCACATTCTGTTTCAATTACCGTTTCATTTTCAGGTCCCAATAACAGCTTAATTTCATCCATACTACGTGGGAGAATGGGGCATACAGCTTGTGTCCATTTACTGTTTTCAATTATATCAAAGCAATCTCATTTGTAGACTGCTCTGCACTCCTGCTTAAGGTCCACTTCCAAGCCCAGTTTCAAAGAGCAAAGCCCAAGGACACTTCTCTGATCCTATGTTAATGGACTCTTCAGTCTCATTTAGTATAGTTAATAATTTCCCTTTATTCTCCACTCTCCATCTTATTCTTCTGTAGTACACTATCTCCTTTTTGGGATTCCTCTTTATGAGATACTTTGTCATAATAACATTCAGAAAATACTTTTAAAATCCTGCACAATACTTCCACTTACTTCTCATGGGTCACAATTTAAGCACAGGGCCATACTGAACTGTAAAGTTAGTGATATATTTTATCTTGTATTAAAGTAATGTTCCTGTGGATATGGAGGTTCAGATATTAAGGAAGGAGATGGAAATGGGTTTCAGAAGAGCCAACAAGTGTCTCTGCCATGTAGCAATAGGAGAAGCCCATGGGGAGAAGTACTGGATTCTCCTTGTCCCTTGGTTTAGAAGAATGAGTGTGAGTTCAGAGTACTGACTTCCTTCTGCTTGGAGCCTTAAATCTTCATCTTTCCCTGTGTTTCTAGTCACTCTTGCCATCATAGCATGTAGAGACACAGAACTTCTTGATGAAGCAAAAGGAAACCTGGTTTACCTGGGAATCAAGGACAAAAATCTCAGTTTCTTCTGCAAAGAAATTGGGGGCCAGCCTACTTTGCACCTTATGGTGAGCAAGATGTGCAGCTGCTGAAAGACATTTATCAAATGGATTTTTTACGTCAACTCATGTATTATAGAACTAAGGTGATAGTTCACAATCCTAGTTTATTATGAAGGTAAGAAAATGGACTTTCCAGTCGGCACATTAGTAAACTGCCATTAAGAAGGATGACACCCAAGATGTTTCCAACAAACCAAAGAATAGCAGCTTCACCATTCTGAGTTCCAATGAGCTGTTACTAGATATCCTCTAAAATAACAGAATCCTCCTGTTTAAACAAAGGCTGTAATTTCTGAAAAAGGCAAAATACATATTTATATTTTCCAGAGTGCCTGTTTTTATCCATGTGCTAAAACAAGATTTATAGTAGTGGGAGGAAAAAAACCTTCTACTAATGATGGCAAGTATAATGTATAATCGCATTTGTAGCCTGGTATTCTAGTGAGGCTGATCTCAACTTAGAGTAAATGCTTATTAGGAAGCCCTAAGAAAGAGATGCAAAATTCCCTCATTCCAGGGAAGAATCAGGAGCTTCTTGTGTCATGGGAACTTGGAGTGGTACCAGGCTATGAGAAACTAGCAGATGCCTCTTTAGACAGCCTGGTCTCCTCCTGCACACTAAAATGCCCTTTTGCTGCCCACAGGAGATCAACATCATAGAGCTGTACTGGATGGAAACATCACAGAAGCCCTTTCTTTTCTTCCACAGTTCTGAGGGCTCCACTGCTACCTTTCAGTCTGTCTTCTGCCCTGGCTGGTTCATAGCCACCTCCTCTGTGCCAGATCAACCTGTCTTTCTCACCAAAGAACGGGGCTTAAAGAACAACACCAACTTCTATTTAGATCCTAAGATTTAAATCCAGTCTGGGCTGGGGGTGGCTCATTCTAAGACAGAGCATCAGTCTTTTATTTGGAAAAAAACCACAACTAACCTTAAGAGACCACTGTCCCTGGTGAGGTGCAGAGCTTTTCAGCCCACCATAGCCCACTTTACACTGACTGTCACAACACTGCCTCCTCCGCCAGATATTAATTTCTGAACCATGTTCCTCACTGGAACCTCCTATCAGTGGGGATCCTAAGAGGCACTTTGACTGTTTCCTGATCTTGTTCCACCATCTCTTTGGCTATCAAGTCCACTTCAGTCACCCTTATGCTTCTTACACACACCCCTCCCATGCTGCTCCTGTAGCAGTACACAGGGCAGAGATGTGAATTCCAAATGTTCTTTTTCACATAATTGTATAAATAAATAAAATAAAATTACTTATTAATTTTATGGATGTTTGTTTTAAACATTGTAACAAGTACCTCAAAAGGTACTTGAAGAACAAAATGAAAAGAACAAAATGAATATAATATGAAAAATTTAATAATGGTGTTGGATTCATAATATCAAAGTTAACAATTTGACACATATTATATAATCATAATCATATATATATATATATATATATGGAAGTGTTAAATATAGCGAGTGTAAATCAATTCAAATTTCACAGAATCACTCATTTACCTGAACAACCTCACTCAGAACTGAGCAAAAGCTTGTGAATGATGCTGGGTGGGTGGAGAGGATGAACAGAGACACCAGATGGGTATGTCTGATCTTTCTATCTACAAAACATTTCAAACAAATGGAATTTTAGTGCCTCAAATTAAAATGAAAGATGACATACTGAGACTCCTTGGCAAATTAAAACTCTTTAAAAGACAAAGTCTGGGCATTTATATTGTTGATTTGCTAAATGGTATCAATCTCCAGGCTAATTCAACATACTTTTCAGAATTTCTGTAAAATCTTACCACTAAAATACAGGAAAAGCCACCAAAATTCACCTGACTAAACACACATACACAAAAAAATTATTGATATCAGTTTTAATTTCTCTCATACATCTTCTCAGAACTAATTTTACTATCCTTATTTTACTTTAAAAATAAATGCAAATATAAGTATTGGCTATGATGTCTCTAATTCTAATTCTTTTCTAGTATGTCAGTACTTTATATAATCTATAGTTTTTCTGAGATGGAAAGTGTTAAGTCAGATGTTTAATTTGCAAGTATTACTTTAGGTAAAATCTATAATATGACCTGTAAGTACACTAACCAAACACATGTAATCTGCAATTTTTGTACTAACGTCAACGTGAGATTGCACATGACAAAGACTCCTCCCTTAGAAAAGCAGGCCCTCTTCCACATGACACACATAAGTACCAAGTCTTACAAAGACATGTTAGTTTCTGGGTTCAAATTTTCTACCCAAGAAAAGCATATTCCTAAACCTTCCCTTCTTGCATTAACTCATGATGCTATGTTGTTTGTGATTCTCCTTAAAACTTGTTCTGTCACTGCCTTTCCTCTGATTAACCTAGCTTTCATTCCTGTCATTTCTATACAACAATCTTTGAGAGAGTGTCATCTGACACCCTGTCACCTCAGCTGCATGGAACACATATTCTTACTGCAGGGCCCTTAAGACACCTAAGCAAGGACACCTGCACCAATGTGATTATCCATAGAACTAGAATGGACAGGGTGCCCTTAACTACGGGGCATGAAAATGGATGTATGTCCTTCACTTTCACAATTCTGACTTGCACTGTACATGGTTTCCCTGAACTCTTCCACTGATGAGAAGGAAAATGAAAAAACAAAATCTTTGTAAAACACAAAATATGTCTCCATTTATATTATATTTGAGTTTCTGGGTTGAGGAATATAATGTTTCTTGCTTAGATGTAGCTAACAACCCAAGAAGGAAGCATAAGACAACAACCTTCAGGGTTGAACTCAGTGTCTCCTTGTGTTGACTTCCCTTTTTACCTGTTTTAGTTACCCAGCACCCATTCCTGTTCCCCAGAGTCAATTGTCATCATCCTGCATACAAACCCTTGTCTCAGACTCTTCTTTCCAGGGAGATAGACTCTAGCTAGGCAAATTTCTGTATTAGCCACGCCCAGTCTTGAGTATGTTGCCCCTCATAATATATGGATACATCTCCAGTGCTTCCATCTCTGTGTATCTGTCCCATCTATGTCTTCTAAACAACCTAAATATTCATCAAGTATTTATAAGTATGTCCTCCTCCCAAGCAGAACGAACTCCTTCTCTTTGAACTCACCTCATTTTTACTTTCTCATGGGGTGTTTCTTTTATCAGGCTTTGTGTTATTCTTGCCCCCCATGTAGCAGTTTCTCAAAAAAAATTGCAGAAATAAATTAATTCTCATTGCACATATTACATGTTACCATTGATACTGAAGTGTGTCTGACAGAATCTAGTAAAGAAGACACCCAACTGTAAGAAATGTCAATGGAACTGGAAAACTTCTCAAAACACAGGAAGAAGGAAAGCAGAGGATTTTCAGGAACTTTTCCATTTCAATTCGTCATCATGTTTCTCTCATGTCAACGTGATCCCAGAGGCTGTGAGAATGTTATGATGTGCACTCCAAGGACAGAGTGGTTGCAGAAACAGAGTCTAACCTAGAGCACTGCCCAAGAACCTCCAGCCAGTGTCCACTCCCTTCCTCTCAGACGCCTTTCAGCAGAGTTAGAGTTTAAACTTTGTCCAAGTCGCTCTCCATACACACAAGCATTTATGCATGCTTAGAACTGCAGAAACAGAGGAGGAAGACCTCACAGTATTCAGTGTTGCAATTCTTTTTCTGGAAAATGTCAGGAGTAAGTACAATATGGTAATGAGGATGACCATGAGATAATTGTCATGAGATTTCAATCAAGCACCTATATAGTAAGCATGGCTTCCAAGAATGTGAGTCCTATGAATAGTAAAATGGAGAAAGAACAGTAAATCGTTTTTTAAAATACAGTTCAATCCTACAGTGTGATTATAAGCATTCACTTATAAGCAATGTCAAGGGGACTGACTGATCATAAGCAAGAAACAGGTGGTCACCCCACCCACACTGTATAACCATTGGCCTTCAATAGAAGTTTCACATATCTTAACAATGAGCTAATTAAAGAAGTTGGTAAAAGTAAATATATCTTAAAAGTTAATGGGATATTTCCACTCAGGTTGCCAGCCAATTAAAATTATATCAAAAAATTCACCTTAAAATGCAATACCTATTGTTTACATGTACAATAACTATAGTTTTTCATTGATAAAAATAATATGTTCTTATGATCTGGAGTCATCTGGAAAGTGCGGACTCCTTGGGGATGGGAAAAAAACTGCTTGATAAGACTCTCTTGATGAGTAAAAGAGAAAGTACCTGGAATCAATTCATTCATTTTTTTTTTCACTGTTGGGAGTTCCAGTAGTTTCCTTTCCAAAGCCTTATGCGAAATATCCCTCAACAAACATTAAACATATTATTTCAACACATTTATGTTGTCTATCATCAAAAAGTTCTACATGAGTAAAACAATGAAGTTTTCTTAAATGTTTAAAATGGTCTTGGTTAAACTTACAAAACTAGTTTTTAAAGCAAGAGTTCAATATTGTACTTTATTTTTTCTACTGTTAAAGTTTTCCTTGTATAATTGGATTTTAAAAGTTTAATTAGATGATGGTTTATAAAATATTTTATTATCAATTTATGATGGGTTGAATAAATAGCCCATATATAATTTTATAACACAATTATGTATATATGTCCTAGCATGAAAGTTAATTTATAAGGTTAATGCTACATTAACTTAGTATGTAGAAAGTATATGTGTGTGTGTGTGTGTGTGTCTGTGTGTCTGTATGTATAAAACACAACATACATTTTCTTCCTGAACATGAAATGATCAGACTTTGACATCTTCCTCAGTTTGGTCCTGCCATTTAAAACTTGATATTTTAATTAAATATTTTCCTATTGTATACATGAGACAGAGTTGCATATTTGTTATTAATCCTGTTTTTGGTCAGTGGCACAATTTCCAAATATATAAATTCTCTTAGACATTCCTTTCTTCTGTAGAGTGTGTTTATACCTGATAAACTTATAAGAAATCTAAATTCAGCCATAAGAATAAAAATCAGAGACAAAACTTTCTATACTTAGCTGTTATGCTATTTATTACTACCTCACAGTATACTAAATAGGTTTTGATTTCCAAGCATACAGGTTTTCAAATATGAAAAACTAAAAATCATAAATCATCTTATTATGTTAATGACTCTGTGACTAAAGTTGTTACTAGTGTCAAGCTTTCCACAATTGTCATATGACTGTGTTATATCTGAATGTAACTCATGTTTGTTAAGTGATATCTCAAGACTTTTTCAACCCTTCTTTGAGTCCATTATACTGTATGGGCCCCAGGTGCCTACATACAAAAATCTTTATTGTGAATTGTTGGGTAAAAATACAGCTATTGTGAACAACTCCTTTTTCCTAATCTTATTTGGTTAATAATAAAAGAGCCACCTGTCAGGAGCAACAATACTTATTCTGGATAGAATCAACAAATCTTTATATGAACAACAAAGATGGCTAATTTACTCAAGACAAAAGGAGAGACAGGCTGCAGCCTTGGACTGGGCTGCACGTGTATTGTGGCCTCAACATAAGGCAGGCAGCTTGCGCAGCCTTAACTCAGGATCCCATGTGTTTTTTGTTTTCTTTTTCCAATAATTTTCCCCAAAATACACAAGAGAGATCTTAAAGACATACAATACATCTTAAACGCATATAAAGAGCTTAGTGTTTGTCCCTAATATATCACCTTTAGGTTTTATTTGATAAACTTTTGGCCAATTTAAAATATTTTAAAAGACCAATTTTTGTTCAGGGCAATCTCCCGGAACTCCCCAGTTTGTACTCTTCCTGGACCCCAGTCAATTCCTACAATGATATTTGTGATCACTGTCTCACCTTTTATTTGGGCTGAACAAAGAAGATACAGACAGAGAAAAGGTACCTGCCAAACACATAGGACAGATTTCTTTCCCTGGTCTACACATATTACAATATATGTGGAGATAAGATCAACAACACAATGGTTGATGTTTATCTCCTGAGGCACTTCAGCATGTAAGGATGTCTCTTAAGATAATTTTTTATTCTCTCAGGAGAACCCAGCCATTTCATATATTTCAATTGAAGCAATGTATTTCTACCATTCGTGGGAAATTTGTAAAATTGTATTTTGGCTAAGGGATCCCCCAGGAGAAGGGGACTTTAGCTGTCACCCTATAAGGCAGGACTTCCTGCCACTCCCTCTCTGACTTCACTCAGACACATCGTCACTGTGGTCATGAGCCTGAAAGGCATCGCTATTGTGATCCAGTTGGTCAAACTGTCCCCCTTTAGGGCTATGAAAAAAGGGAGAAATGCTCCCTCAAAGCACCTACTTCCCTTCTCTATCCCTCATGGGCATAGGCCAGAGTACACTGTGGCTGCTGCAGATAGAATGATGATGAGTTAGTTTTCCTCTATCACTGCTACAATGTAGGAAGGAGGTTGTCAGACCAATATGACAGGGATAGTCTCATAATTCCTACCTCCTTTGTGTCCTTCAGATGGGAAATCTGGACAGCACCCCTTCTGCAGCCATGCCTCTGGATCCTATTCTCAAGATTTCAGAAAAATTTGTTGCTCAGTCACTGAGAAAATGGTGTATATTTTCTACAAACAGGCATAGATAGAGTATACATTTGGAGATGGTAAGACTTGACCAGTAAGAGAAAATATCAAATATATTACAATGTTCCTACTAGATCTAGGTGAGGCTAAAAGAGTAAATGCCTTACATGTCCATGTATAAGTATTCTTTGCTTTGAAAGGAGGTTCTAACTTCTCAAGGTGATGTTGTGTAGACTGAGCCCTATTGCAAAAAGGCAAAGCCTCAGGGCTTGAGATTTAGCTTAGTGGTTCTGGTGTCTGCCTGGCAAGCACAAGGTACCAAATTCTACCCCCAGCACCACATACCACGATGCCTGGTGTAGTGGCTCATGCCTGTAATCCTAGGACTTGAGAGGCAGAGACAGGAGAACTGCTGTGAGTTCAAGACTTGTCTGGGCTACCATAGTGAGCTCGGGGCCAGCCTGAACTACAAAGAGAGACCCTGTCTCAAAAAAAAAAAAAAAAGACAAAGCCTGAAACTTGTTTTTTTTAAATTATATTTTGATACATTTTAGGTATACAATACAATCACATTCATCATTGGGAATTTGCACCTGTACATCGTATATCTTGGTTCTTGTTTTTCCCCATTCCCCTTTCTTTCTTTTCACCTCTCCCCGCTTATTTACAAAAAAAAAAACACCCTTTGTTGTCTTTTTCCTTCTTTTCTCATACTTTTTCTCTCCTTTTTTTCCTTTCCCGCACCCCCCACCTCTGTATTTTCCCTTCACTTTTGGACCTTTTCTTTCATTTTATATCACCTATTATACATTTTGGCCTTCACTTGCATTCATAGTTTCTGACACCAGAGAAACTATTTGGTATTTAAACATGTGTGCTCCATTTATTTCACTTAAGTGTATGACCACATGGCTCATCCATTTAGCTTTAAATGGCTCTAGTTTATTATTCTTGGTGGCTGAGTAGTATTCCACCTAATAAATATATTTTATTTATCCAGTTACCAGATGATGGGCATTTGATCTATTTCCAATGTTTAGTTATTACAAACTATGCTTTTACAAACATGAGTGCATATATTTCACTGTGGGGGAATATTTTTTCTTCTTTTGGGAAGGTACCTAGAAGGGGAATAGCTAAGTCAAATGGGACTTCTTGCCTTAGCCAGCAATACTGGTTATGCCCAAAACATGCTGTAAGCCATGCAGGCTACAAAATGTTAAATTCTTCCATTGGTTTACTATAAGAAGTGAGTCTGGCTAAAGCTATGTGACTCACAGAAGTATCTCATGAACACTGAAGTATCACACAGGTCAATGTAATTTTTCCACTTATAGCCATGGCTGAGGCAAGAGTAATGGACCATGAAGCTATGGACTGATGAGTGATAGTATCCAAGCTTCAGTCAGAGTGAATTGCACCCAAATTCCATTCCCATAATTAGGCCCTTCATAGCTTAACAATGCTCTAATTACAGCTATATATTTTGTCCATCTTGCTTCTAATTTGAAAATGCTTTGACTGTTCTCTTTAAAGCCTTGCCTGAATTAGTTTTCATGGTGATTTCACATATTGTTCATACACACATGTATTTCACTTTTATCCTAACTGATGAACAATAAAAATCAGTGGATGAGGGCTGGAAATTTAACTCAGTGGTTTCAGCACCTGCCTAGCAAGTGCAAGGTCCCTAGATTGATCCCTGGTAACCACATACAGTACCAGGCATGGTGACTCACACCTACCAGCAATCAGTACCACATACCACAGTGCCAGGCATGGTGGCTCAGACCTGTAATCCCAGCACTCAGGAGGCAGAGGCAGAAGGATTGCCGAGTTTGAGGCTTGCTGGGGCTACACAGTGAGCTCAGGGCAAGCCTGGAGTACAAAGCAGGACCCTGTCTCAAAAAAAAAAAAATCAATGGATAAGATAAATCAGTGCCTTTTGGCAAAGGAGAATTGGCCATCCCAGTTCATATTTTCTCTTTAACTCTGTTTTAAGTTTTTCTTCAACCTTGCATCACACATTGGGTGTGCGGGGAATGGAGACTTACTTCAGGAATCTCCAGGACCTCTAATCCTAGTTCTCTGAGGAATATCAACACCGGTTGCAGCAGTCTGCATTCCCATCAACAGTGGAGAAGGGTTCTTTTCTCCCCACAACTTCGCCAGCATTTGATATTGGTTGATTTCTTGATATGTCATTCATCTGCACTGAGATAGAATTTCATGTTTTCATTTGCAACTCTCAGTTCCCTAGTGATAGTGAACATTTTTCATATCTTTATTTGCTGTTTCTACTTCTTTGTATGAAAAATATCTGTTCATTTCAGATGTTTATTGTTTGGATTGGATTTTTATATTTGGGAGGGCTGATATTTTTTTAAAGTTCTTTTTTCTGAGGAACAGTTTTTACCACATTCTGGGTTGTTTTTTCATTCCCCTGGTGTTGTCTCTTATGTTTTAATAAGATGAGATCCCAGTTGTTGATACTTTATATCTGATGGTATTCTTTTTTTTAATTCAATTCTTTACTGGTACATTTTATATACAGTTCACAATCATACTCAACACTGGGAAATTTGTACCAGTATGTGAAAAAGTTAATTCTCATTTTCAACCATATCCTTACCTACCCACAACTCCACACCCCTTAAATATCTGCTATTTCTTTTTCTTTCCAAATTATGTTTATTCTTTTCCCTCATCACATTTCTCTACCACATTCTCTTTGAATATTACCTATTTTACAAAATCTATCATACGTTGTAGAATTCATTTATAACTATGGGTTCTCACACCAAAGAAAAGATATGGTATTTAAATATCTGTAAACTATTTATTTCACTTATTACTGTGTCCTCAAGGTGTACCCATTTGCACATAAATGAATGAAACTTGCCATTCCTTTTGGCAGAGTAATACTCCATTTTAATTTTTAAAAAAACACACATCTTCTTTATCCAGTCTTAAGTTGTTTCAAAGATTAGGCTATCACAAATTGAACTATGAACATGGGTATACATATGACTTTAAAACATGATTTTTAAAAAATTCTTCTTGGCATATTCCTAGCAGGGGAATAGCAGGATCAAATGAGACCTCTAATCCTAGTTTCTGAGGAATCTCCACACTGATCTCCAAAATTACTGTACAAGTCTACAATCCCACCAAAGTGGAGAAGGGTTCCTTTCTCCCCACAACCTCGCCAGCATTTATTCCTGGCTGATTTTGCAATAGTAGCCATTCTTTGTGGTGTTAGATGAAATCTCAGTATTGTTTTCAACTGCATCTCTCGAATGACCAGTGATGTTGAGCATTTCTTCATATGTTTCTTGGCTACTTTTACTTCTGCCTCTCAGAAATGTCTGTTCATTTCAGATGCCCATTTTTGAATTGGGTCTTTAAACTTGGGGGGGGGACTGATTCTTTTAAGTTCTTTCTATATTCTAGATAGTAGCGCTCTGGCTGAAAAATAGCTAGTAAAGATTTTTTTCCCATGTTGTTGGTTGTCTTTTAGCAGTACCAGTGCTTTCTTTTGCTGTGCAGAAGCTTTTTAGTACAATGAGATCCTAATCCTTGATTCTTTCTATTTCTTGTGCTTTATTTTGTTCATAAAGTCTCTGCCTAAGCCAATGTCTCCAATTGTTATACCTAACCTGTTTTCTAGCATGTTAATTGTTTCTGTTTTAATGTTTAAGTCTCAAACCCACTGTGATTTTAGTTTACTACACGGTGAAAGACATGGGTCTAGCTTTAGTTTTTGTCAGGTTAAAGCCCAGTTTTTCCAGCACCATTTGTTAAAGAGGATTTCTTTCCTCCCTTGTGAATGTTTGGCCCCTTTGTCAGAGATAAGTTGGCTTAGTGTATCTGGAGTTGTTTCTGGATCTTCTAATCTATTCCACTGGTTCTCGGGTCTGTTACTTTGCCAGTACCATGCAGTTTTTTTTAATCACAGAGGCTTTATAGTACAGTTTTTAGTTGGGGATTACAATACCTCCTGCCATGTCCCGATTGCTTAGAATTGCTTTTGCTATTCTAGGTTTCTTGTGGTTCCAGATGAATTCTTGGATTATTTTCTCTAGCCTGTGAAGTATGGTATTGGGATTTCAATTGGAATTGCATTGAATCTGTATAGCAGTTGTGGGAGTATAGACATTTTGATGATGTTGCTTCTCGCTACCCAGGAAAAATGGTAGGGAGACCATTTTTTGATATCCTCTTCTATCTCCTTTTTCAGAGTCCTGTAGTTTTCAGATTAGAGATCTTTCACATACTTTGTTAGATTGATTCCTAGATATTTCATTTTTCTGGGTGCTATTGTGAAAGGGATTGACTCTGCAATTTCTCTTTCAGTGAGTCTGTTTGTGTAGACAAAGGCTGTTGATTTTTGGGCATTGACTTTGTATCCAGCTAACACTACTAAATTTGGTGATTAATCTAGCAGTCTTTTGGCTGAGTTTTTAGGATCCTTTGTATAGAGAATCATGTCATCAGTGAATAATGGCAGCCAAACTTCTTCCTTATATATCCTTATTCCTTTTGTTTCTTTATCTTTCCTAATTGCTGTGGCTAATATTTCCAGCACTGTATTGAACAAGAGTGGTGACAATGGGCATCCTTGTCTCCTTCCTGATCTTAGCACAAAGGGTTATAGTTGTTGCCTA
Source organism: Thryonomys swinderianus (assembly GCA_004025085.1). Classification (NCBI taxonomy): domain Eukaryota; kingdom Metazoa; phylum Chordata; class Mammalia; order Rodentia; family Thryonomyidae; genus Thryonomys; species Thryonomys swinderianus. The sequence continues at coordinate 4,865 of PVIC010016227.1, read as the reverse complement.
CTTAGTATGATGATGGCTGTTGGTTTCTCATAAATAGTTTGTATTAGATTGAAATAAAGTCCATCTATTTCAATTATCTGTAGGGTTTTGATCATGAATGGGTGTTGGATTTTGTCAAATGCTTTTCTGCCTCTATTGAAATGACCATATGGATTTGTCCTTGAGTTTGTTAATATAGTGTATTACATTTATTGATTTATGTATGTTAAGCCAGGCTTACATTCCTGGGATAAATCCAACTTGATCAGAGTGTATGATTTCCTTGATAAATCTCTGTATTCTGTCTGACAATATTTTAGTGAGGATTTTTTATGCATTATTCAGTAAACTTTACTGGCACATGTTATACACAGCTCACAATCACAAAAATATTGGGGAATTTGTACCAATATGTGACACAGGTCAATTTTCATTTTTACCAACCTCCCTGCCCACCCAGCCCCCTCCCCACACCCTATATACATACTCTTTTATTTTTTTCCAAATCATATTTATTCCTTCCCCTCATTATGCTCCCACACAAAATTCCTTTTGGATATGTCCCATTCTAAAAAAATCTATCATACATTCCAGAGCTCCTTTACCTCTACAGGTACTTATATCAAAGAAAAGATCTGGTATTTGTATATCTGTGTTCTATTTATTTCACTGATTAGTGCATCCCCCAGGTGTCTCCATTTGCACATAAATGAATCAATCTTGTCATTCTTTATGGCAGAGTAATACTCCATTTAAAAAAACACACATCTTCTTTATCCATTCTCCAGTTGACATTTGGGCATTTGGGGTGTTTCCAAGATTGGGCTATCACAAATTGAGCTGCTATGAACAAGGGTGCACATCTGTCTTTCCAATGTGATTTTTTAAATTTTTTGGGTATATTCCTAGCAGGGGGCTAGCAGGGTTGAATGGGACCTCTAGTCATAGTTTTCTTAGGAATCTCCACACAGATCTCCACAATGGTTGCACAAGTCTACAATCCCAACAGCAGTGGAGAAGGGTTCCTTTCTCCCCACAGCCTCGCCAGCATTTATTGTTGGTTGATTTTGTAATAGCAGCGATTCTTTGTGGAGTGAGATTGAATCTCAGTGTTGTTTTCATCTGCATCTCTCGAATGACCAGTGATGTTGAACATTTTTTCATATGCTTCTTGGCTTCTTTGACTTCTACCTCTGAGAAGTATCTGTTCACTTCAGATGCCCATTTTTTGAATTGGGTCTTTAAACTTGGGGAGATTGATTTGTTTAACTTCCTTGTATATTGTACATAATAGCTCTTTGTCTGACAAACAGCTAGTAAAGACTTTTTACCATGTTGTTGGTTGTCCTTTAGTGGTGCCAGTGATTTGTTGTGCAGAAGCTTTTTAGTAGGATGAGATCCCATTTGTTGATTCTTTCTGCTAGTTCTTGTCCTATAGAGGTTTTATTCATGAAGTCTCTGCCTAAGCCAATGTCTCCAAGAGTTTTACCTAACCTGCTTTCTAGCAGGTTTATTGTTTCTCTTTTAATGTTTAAGTCTCATATCCACTGTGAATTTAGTTTTTTGCATGGTGAAAGAGATAGGTCTAGCTTTAATTTTTGGCAGGTTAAAGCCCAGTTTTTCCAGCACCATTTGTTAAAGAGGTTGTCTTTCCTCCATTGGGAATGTTTGGCTCCTTTGTCAAAGATAAGGTGGCTTAGTGTATCTGGGGATGTCTCTGGACCTTCTAATCTATTCCACTGCCAGTACCATACAGTTTTTATCACAGTGGCTTTATAATAGAGTTTTGGGTTGGGGATTGCAATACCCCTGCCATGTCATGGTTGCTTAGAAATGTTTTAGCTATTCTAAGTCTCTTGTGGTTCTGGATTAATTTTTGGATTGTTTTCTCTAGCTCTGTGAAGCACAGTGTTGGGATTTCTATTGGAATTGCATTGAATCTGTATAGTAGTTGCAAAAGTATAGCCATTTTGATAATGTTCGTTCTCCCTACCCAGGAACAAGGGATGTCTTTCCACTTTCTCATATCCTTTTCTATCTCATTTTTCAGAGTCCTATAATTTTCAGAGTAGAGGTCTTTCATCTCCTTTGTTAGACCAATTCCTAGCTATTTCATTTTTCTGGATGTTATTGTGAAAGGGATTGACTCCCCAATTTCTCTTTTAGTGAGTCTGTTATTTGTGTAGACAAAGGCTGTTGATTTTTGAGCATTGACCCTGTATCCAGCAACCCTACTAAATTTGGTAATTAAGTCTAATAGTCTTTTGGTTGAGTTTTTAGGATCCTCTACATAGAGTATCATATCATTGGCAAATAATAACAGTTTAACTTCTTCTTTTCCTATCTTTATTCCTTTTATATCTTTGTCTGGCCTGATTGCTATGGCTGTTTCCAGTACTATATTGAATAAGAGTGGTGACAGTGGGTGTCCTTGTCTCGTTCCTGATCTTAGTGTAAAAGGTTTTAGTTTTTGCTCATTACGTATGATGTTGGCTGTTGGTTTCTCATAAATAGCTTGTATCAGATTGAGAAAAAGTCCATCTATTCCAATTCTTTGTAGGGTTTTGATCATGAATGGGTGCTGGATGTTGTCAAATGCTTTTTCTGCATCTCTTGAGATGATCATATTGTTTTTGTCCTTGAGTCTGTTAATATAGTGTATTACATTGATTGATTTACATATGTTGAACCAGGCTTCCATCCATGGGATATATCCGACTTGATCAGGGTGTATGATTTTCTTGATAGCTCTCTGTATTCTGTTTGCCAGTATTTTATTGAGGATTTTTTTAGTCAATGTTCATTAGAGAGATTGGCCTGTAATTTTCTTTTTTGGTGGGATCTTTCCCTGCCTTTGGAATCAAGGTGATGGTTGATTCAAGGAATGATTTGGGGATTACTGCTTCCTTTTTGATTTCATTAAAGAGATTGAGAAGTACTGGTATTAACTCTTCTTTAAAAGTTTTGGAGAATTCAGCAGTGACTCATCAAGACTGGGGCTTTTCTTTGTAGGGTTTTTTAAAATTACATTTTCAGTTTCACAGATTGATATCAGGTTGTTTTACATTATTATATCCCTTTCGTTCAGCTTTGAAAGTTCATATGAGTCTAGGAATCTATCCACTTCTTCTAGATTTTCCATCTTTTTGGAGGACAAATTTGCAAAGTATGTTTTTATTATCCTTTGGACTTCCTCTGGGTCTGTGCTGATTTCCCCATTTTCATTTCTTATAGCATGGATTTGAGCCTTTTCCTTGATAAGGTTGGCTAAGGGTGTGTTGATTTCATTTATCCTTTCAAAGAACCAACTCTTTGATTCACTGATTCTTTGTACTGTTCTCTTTGTCTCCATTACATTAATTTCTGCTGTGATCCTAATAATTTCCTCCCTAGTACGAGCTCTGAGTTTGTCTTGTTCCTCTTTTTCTAATTGTCTGAAGTTCATCATTAGATTGTTTATTGCAGTTTGCTCTATTTTCTGAGTGTACACATTCATTGCTATGAATTTCCCTTGTAGAAGTGCTTTCATTGTGTCCCATAAGTTCCTGTATGTTGTACTGGGGCTGTCATTTAATTGTAGAAACTGTTTAATTTCTTCTTTAATTTCTTTTGTGGCCCATTGGTTGGTCAATAGAGTGTTGTTCAATTTGCATGTGTTCGTGAGGATCTTTGAATTTCTTTTGCTATTTATCTTCAGTTTTAGGATACTATGGTCTGATAGTATGCAGGGAATAATTTCGATTCCTTTGCATTTACTTAAGTCTGTTCTATGGACTAGAATGTGATCTATTTTGGAAAATGATACATAAGCAGCCAAGAAGAAGGTATATTCTCGCTTTGTAGGGTGAAAAATTCTGTAGGCATGTAATACATCCATTTGCTCAAAAGTTTGATTTAGCTCAAGTATTTCCTTATTGATTCTTTGTCCAGTTTATCTGTCAATTTGTGACAGTGGAGTATTAAAATTCCCTACTACTATTATATTCGTGGTTATCTGGCTTTTCATGTCCACTAATGTTTGTTTTATGTAGATGGGTACATTAGAGTTTGGTGCATAAATATTTATGGTTGTTATTTCTTTCTCTTGGATAGTTCCCTGTACAAGAATATAATGACCTTCTTTATCTCTTTTAATCAGTTTGGGTTTGAAATCTATTTTATCTGCAAGCAAGATAGCTGCTCCTGCTTTTTTGCCATTTTCTGTGGTGTGGAGGATTGTTTTCCAACCCTTTATTTTCAGTCTATGGGTTTCCTTCTGAATTAGGTGTGTTTCCTGTATCAGCAGATTGTAGGATCTTGCTTCTTGATACATTCTGCTAGTCTGTGTCTTTTAATTGGCCTGAGTCCATTGACATTGATGGTTATGACTGATATGGACATATTCAGAGCTGCCATGTTTCCCTGTTCTTGGTTCTTTTCTTCTTTGCTTTTCCCCTTCTCTATTTAGTTTCTTGTTTGCCCCAGTGAGTTCACTCTCCTGGGTCTTGTGGGTATGGAATTTTCTGGTTTTTTCCAAGATATTCTTTAGAATGTTTTGAAGTGCAGGTTTTTTTATGCGAAGTTTTTCAGGTGTTCTTGTTCATGGAAATGTCTTATTTCCTCTTCTATTCTGAAAGACAGTTTTACAGGATAGAAGAGTCATTCTGAAGGTTGTTTTCCTGCAATGCTTAAAATACTTCCCCCCAGGCTCTCCTTGCATTGAGTGCTTGTGTTGAAAAGTCTGCTGTGATCCTAATGGGCTTCCTTTTGTAGGTGATTTTCTTCCTTTCTCTCACTGCTTTCATTATTTCATTCTTGTGTGTCTGGAACCTCGCCAATTATATGTCTATGTGTAGATATTTTTATGTCATGGCATTTTGGAGTTCTATAGGCCTTTTATCTGCATG
>PVIC010016226.1:0-34187 GCA_004025085.1 Thryonomys swinderianus | reverse complement strand
CAGCAATCCTTCTGTCTCTGCCTCCCGAGTGCTGGGATGACAGGCGTGAGCCACCACGTCCGGCATTGTGGTATGAGGTGTTGATTGTTGGTGGGCATGAGTCTTCACGCCCAGCATTATATGTGGTTACCGGGGATAGAACTCAGGACCTTGCGCTTGCGAGGCAGGCGCCGGAACCACTGAGCTAACCCTCCGGCCCAAGAATTCAATTTTTAAAAATCGCCAGTCCTTCCCGAGGCCGCAGCACAGGCTCCCAGAGGCAGCTCCTCAGAGAAGGGCCCACCGGCTCCCCTCCTGGCCTGACCCCTCTGCCTCTCCTGCTGCCCGCGAACCCCGCTGCCGCTGCTCTCAGCCGGGGTTTGCCTCCCACCAGCCCAGCGCTTTGGGGTAACCGGTAACCTTGCTGACCAACAAGCCAGCGGCGCCCCCCCCCCGCCTCCCCTGCAGTTTTTATTCCACTCTTGTCGCCACCTCACTGTTCGTACCCTTCCGATTTATGGCACGTCCCTGCGTTCCTTTCGCACGTGCCCCACCCGCGCCCGGTCACAGGCGCGCTGCAGCGAGAGCAGCGCCGGCCGAGGTCTGGAACCGTGCGCGGAGATCCGTGCGTGTTTACTGAGTCAAGTGGGATGAACGAATGTTTTTTCTGCGAGCAGAGCGGCAACCTGCGTGAGCCCGAGCGTTCCTTGCGGTGCTGGGCCGGCTTCCTCTCAATTGCTGTCGCGCGAGGCCGAGGGGCCCTGCACAAATGATTCATCCTTCTCCGTTCCTTCGCCTCCTCCGCTCCACGGGACTGACTCAGCCGCGTTTACACAGGGATGTTTCTTTGTTTCGGCCGCACGGGCTCACTCACGTGTCCGAAGATCCTCTGGTGACAGGGACGTGGACACGGTCCGATTGTTTCTCTGCCGTGAGTGCAGAATGAAGAAGCCCCGAAGCCGAAGCCATTAGAGACCTCTCACAGACGCTGCTGCTTGTTAACCTTCTTGATTCTCAGCCCAGGCCCCTCCTTGCTGTCCCAGCACCAGCGCGCTGAAAAGATCCTCCTGTTGACTTGAAAACACATAAACCTCAGGAAGAAAGGGCGGGAAAGCCCTGCTTTCCATCTCCGAGAGGTTCAATGAAACATTCCTGCAGCACCTATCAGTTCCGTTAATACAGCTGAGAAGAGCAGCGTCCCTATCCAACGACTGGCAGTAGTTTTATGCTTTAGAATATGGTATACTGCGCTGGGGACGTAGGGTGAGGCCCTGGGTTCGAGCCCCAGCACGACACTGATAAGTAAACTGAATACAGTGTATTATGGTTGGTGTGTGACAATTGCCTGTAGTCCCAGCTACTTGAAGCAGGAGGATCCCCTGAGCGCAGGAGTTTGAGGCCAGGCTGGGCAACGTAAAACGACCTCATGTTAAAAGAAAAAGGAAAGTGTACAGATGCAGTTACTTTTTAAAATAGGGTAACTGTAGCTACAAGAGAAACATATATGATGTTGTGTTTAAAGTGCTATTTATGCTGTGACTAAATCAGGAAAAGCTATGAAGCACACCGAATTGAAAAGGTACATCAAACAGTGGAAATTGTTCTGTTGAGAAAATGGAATTGCTAGGGAGTTTCAGTTTCGTGTTCATTAGCGTTATAAAGTGGTTCACGGCGAGAAAAATCTTATGTTGTCTTAACCTTTTTAAACAGAAGACACGGCCAAGGCCTCCCACTCACTTTGTGTTCACACCTGTGGCAAACTCTAAAGCGAAGTGCTATCTCCTTAGAAAATGCAGAGTCCCAGCGTTCAGTTCCCCTCCCAGGCAGGCCCCAGGCTCCTGGGCTCAGGGTCCAGTGAGCCCTGCGCCGCCGTGAGGCTCAGCCCCACGCCTCCGGTCTTGATTTCCCCACTGCTCTCCACCCTCTGACCTGCAGACTCCTTTAACTTGCTGGTCCCACTACAACCTAACTCCCACCCCGGTGTCCCTGGGCAAACCTTCTCCAAGCTCCTGGGCCCCGGAGGAAGAAACGAGCACCGAGCTTTCATATTCCCCCTCAGAACGCAGCTGGGCCTCTCCTCGGGTCACTTCCTCCCGCGGAAAGGCCTCCCCCGGGCGGGGACCTTCCTCAGGGAGCCACTGGCTGTGTCCTCAGAAGCACTCCCAGCGCCCTCCTCACCGTGGGCATAGATCTGCTTTTTCTGTGCCCTTCCCTTGGCATTGCAGTGCCCTTTGACCCCCTAACACCAGGCCTGCTTCCTTTCTACCTTCACTCCACCTCTACAAGTTTCACTGTGAAAGGCTGAGGCAGGAGGGTGCCAAGTTCAAGTCCTGCCCGGGCAACTCAAGTGAATTAGTGAAACCATCTCAAAACATAAAAACGGGTGAATATATCCCTTGATGAGAAATGCCTGGGTTCCATTCCCAGTTCCACAGAAGAAGGAAAAAAAAAAAGCGTTCAGTAAGATGCTCACACGCTCCTCCTGGCCCCTCGGCCAGGAAGCACTCCACCTCTGCTCTCTCAGACCTGAGTCTCCCTCGTTCAGAGCCTGGAACGATGTCGTCTTTCCTTTGCTCGTCTGCCTCGTAGAAGGCTGTGTTCTCCAGGAAAACCAGACCCCTCCCTCCCTTCCTTCCTGTTTATCATCTTTACTCAGTCTATCCATAGGATGTTCTGAGTAGAACGTTGAATTCTGAAAAATGGTTCTGCTATGAGAGTGTCAAAAACTGGGTGTGTGCCAATCACGAGTAACTCCTTGGGACTAGAACTTTAAAAAGAGCTTTATTTATTTAGTTTAGTTTTTTTTTTTGAGGCAGGATCTTGCTATGTAGTTCAGGCTGGCCTTATATGCACTACGTAGCCCAGGTTGGCCTCAGCCTCACAGCAATCCTCCTGCCTCAGCCTCCGAGTGTTGGGATCACAGGCATGAGCCAGCAAGCCCAGCTTCTCCAATGTTTTACAATGAAAATTTTCCAACATACAGAAATGCTTTGCTTCTCAAGATCGCGATTTGCCCTGCTTCCAACGGACCCAAGCGCTCCCCAAATCACTGCTTCACAGATGAAAGCGGAGGCCCGGGCACTAGCTCGCCCATCCGTGTGGCACAGGGCGGACCTGGGTCTGGCCGCCAGCTGTCCTCACACTGTGTCGCAACACGAGGACTTCAAGGAATTGGCCCATCATCTCTGCCGGGACCCACTCGGTCCTGCCCGTGGCTTGTAGTCAGCTATCACTTTCACACTCCGCGTGATTCCGCAGCAGTGCTGAGGACGCACAGCTGAGCCCGAAGCGGGGCCCGGGCAGACCACGGGGCCTGAGGAGAGCGGAGCGGGCCGCCTGGGCAGCAGGCGTCCAGCGAGAAAAACCCTGTCTCCCGAGGCGCAGACAGCGAAGGGCGAGCAAGTTAAAGAAAACGCACTCTTCCTCTGCTCTCGGGGAGAGAAGTTATCACTGCACCGTGAAATAAATGCCTGCCTATTTTATTTATTCTTTTAGTGTAGCTAAATCTATCAGTTTCCATGGCGCCCTGTGTTCACCATGGAAACTCTGACAAGCTCATTATGCTTTAGGGGGAAAAAAAGAAACACCAAAAAATTGAGATGGGATAAATGCTTTCCTTTTCAACTGTATTCTTCTGAGTGGGAAGCTTTGATGGGTAGCAAATCATAATGATCTCGCTTTTCCAGTGCTTGTGGCAGGACACAGGTGGGCCTCGCCCTCGGCTCCCCGAATGTATCTGTGCTCCCAATGTATCTGTGCAGCAGCTGATCCGTCTCTTCCTCGTGCGTTTACTGCATCAGAGACATGGCCCGTCCTCACCCTGCCCATCCGTACGTGGATCATCATGGATCATGGATGCAGTGTCCGCCCCTGTGTATGTTCTTCCTCTGTTTGTTTACTCAAGTATGTATTGACTGGGCTTCTGTTAGAATAACTGTATGAGATAGATATTGTCCGCCTCATACACGACTTAACGCTCATCTTTCTCCTGCCAGGTCTAGGAGCAGGAAGCAAGAGTCTGCATACGACTGCCGTGATTGTGGAGCATGGTGGGTGAGTGGCTTGTCATAAGTACTACATGCCAGATTTTCAATGATATGAACACAGTAGCAGGCACCTAAGACTGACACTGCAGAGCCACATTAATAATAATGTAGAAATACGCAATTCTTTAACATTTTATTTTTTAAAAGTTCGGGGGTTTTGTGTTTTGGATACCTCAATCGAACTCAGGGCCTCGCACTTGCCAGGCAGTCAAGAGTGGTGCTACTAAACTACATCCCCAGCCCTCAAAAAGGCTGTTATTTTCAAGTAACTAATGTATGACTTTTGTAAAACTGACATTTTTATTTTTTTAAGATTTGAGTATGTTGGGGCCGGAGGGTTAGCTCAGTGGTTCCGGCGCTGGCCTCGCAAGCACAAGGACCTGAGTTCGATCCCCGGTAACCACATACAATGCTAGGCGTGGAGACATGCCCACCAACAATCAACACCGCATACCACAATGCCGGACATGGTGGCTCACACCTGTCATCCCAGCACTCGGGAGGCAGACAGGAGGATTGCTGAGTTTGCGGTGGCTTGCCTGGGCACCATAGTGAGCTCAGGGTCAGCCTGAACTACAAAGCGAGACCCTGTCTCAAAAAAAAAAAAAAAAAAGATTTGAGTATGCTGGGTCAGAGATTTAGCTCAGTGGTTCCAGCACCTGCGTAGCAAGCACAAGGTCCCTGGTTCGATCCCCAGTAACCACATACAACAATACCAGGTGTGGTGACTCCCACCCTCCAGCAATCAGTACCACACCCCATAATGCCGAGCAAGCATGGTGGCTCATGCCTGTAATCCCAGCACTCAGGAGGCAGAGGCAGGAGGATTGCTGAGTTCAAGGCTTGCCTAGACTGTATAGTGAGCTCAGGGCCACCCTGAACTACAAAGCAGGATCCTATCTCAAAAAAAAAAAAAAAAAAAAAGATTTGAGCATTTAAAAAACCCTTCTATTACCACCTGTGGTGGCTCCTACCTGTAATCCCAGCACTTGGGAGGCTGAGGCCAAAGGATTCCCACCAGTTCAAGACCAGCCTGGGCTACATAGTGAGTTCAGGGCCAGCCTTAACCACCGTGAAACCTTGTCTCAGAAGAACAAGACAAACAAATAAACTCTTTTATATCTTGCTATCCAGATAAATCATGACCATTGACACCCTTGTAATTGTCTTAAAAGAGCCCAAATACACAAAAGGTAAATGATAATAAGTAGTTTGTAGAAGAGATAAGTAAACTAGAGAAAAGCCGCTTCCACTTTGTAGAACAGAAGTTAAATTTATAGGAATCCATACATGTTACTTAGATTCAAAGGAAAAAGGGAGAACTTCAGAATGAGAGGAGTGACTGGCAACCTAAATTAAGTTTTAGGCTGTCCATGTGCAGATTTTTTTCCCAGGTGGAAGAGTGTAAATAAATACCAAGCAAGTTACTGTATCTATCTTGTTCGTTCTACTGGCACCTAGAATCCAATGGTGCCTCAGTGGAGCCTATTTTATGCCACTGCCCCCCCCCCCACGGTAGTAAGCGCAAAGCAAATACCATTATGTAGACTTATTTGTCTACTTTTCTCATCTAGCATGGGTTATAAAGACACTTTACTATCAAGAGACAAGCAACACAGAGAAGCAGTGTCTTTGGCCCTGTCCCAGCTCAAACACTAGCCAGTCATACCTTGCAAATTCACACTAGCACTTTGGGCCTGGGCTTTATATCTATAAGATGGAAAGGTCACGTGCTGTCACTTATTCTATACTTCTCAATTACCAGGGATTTATTTTCTCATTCTTCACCTTATACTTTTAAATCTTAAGAATATTCAATCAAGGAAATCAATACAAGCTAGAAACATAAATTCATTAAATGATTCCCTCTCTTTATGAACTAAAGACCAAAATAAGTACAGTCAGTGCTTTTTGGCAGTGGGAACTCTCTAGTATCCTGTTAGATTCATGCAACTCAAACCAAAAGTAGTTCTAAAATTCAATTTAGCCGCACAGTCTGTCTCAAGTTGGACAAATCGCGGTGAGGCTTTGCAAAATGTTAGAAATTGTTCAGCATAATTTGAATTTGTTGAGTAATTCTTCAGAGCATCCTGTGACTCTGAATTGATAAGTACTGAAACAGGGTAGCCAGACCACTGATGATTTCACACGGTTTTGAGAACTAGTTGTTCTTGAATTTTTCTTCTGTAAGTGACGAGAATTTCTGCATTCCCAACATGCCATGTGGACAACTGGAAACCCCAGGGTGACCTGAATCCTAGTAGGTGCTCATTTTGAGACTACAGACAATGGCTGGTTTTATTCCCGGAAATCAATGTTCAGCTCATGGGCCCGAGCTGACAGTGGGTCCGCCGTGAACACGCTTGTCCCTGCTGACGGCACACGGCGGTAGCTGTGCTGAGTTTCTGCCTAGAGGACCTGAGAGCTCAGCACTAGAGACTGTGGCTGCTTCGGGCTCCGCCCCGGCAGAAGCCAAGTACTGTAATCACTGCAGAAGCCATGCATTCAGTGTCTCTTTATAGGAAAGACCAACTGAAACTCAAGGTACATGACAAAAACTGATGCTTTTAAAGAAAGAAAAAGTTCGAAGGAATTTTCTCAGTATTATTTGAATATGTAGTATTAGATTTACTTGGAAATCAGAAAAAACATCATTACTTCTGCTTTTATATTTAAAGGGGTATTTTAATATTAAGTATAAATGAAGAAATTTATTATTTATGGAAAACTCTTCCACAGGAAATGCAAAGGTTACTTGCTATATTTCTTACAAAAATTAAACCCTGGGGGCCGGACATTTAGCTTAGTGGTTCTGGTGCCTGCCTTGCAAGTGCAAGGTCCTGAGTTTGATCCCTGGTAACCGCATACAATGCTGGGCATGGTGACTCACGCCCACCAGCAATCAGTACCACATACCACAGTGCCGGGTGTGGTGGCTCACGCCTGTCATCCCAGCACTCCGGAGGCAGAGACAGGAGGATTGCTGAGTTTGAGGCTTGCCCTGGGCTACATGGTGAGCTCAGGGCCAGCCTGAACTACAAAGTGAGACCCTGTCAAAAAAAAAGATTAAACCCTAAAGGGAGGGGAAAAAAACATTTATGAGAAGCAATTTTAGTTACTGACTTTGGAAGGTTGGTGTGTGCTTTCAAAATTCTTTATGGAATGACTGATTACAGGGATTTAGCCCAGCATGGTGGCTCACACCTGTAATCCCAGCACTTGGGAGACTACTTGGGAGACTGACTTTGGAAGGTTGGTGTGTGCTTTCAAAATTCTTTATGGAATGACTGATTACAGGGATTTAGCCCAGCATGGTGGCTCACACCTGTAATCCCAGCACTTGGGAGACAGAGACAGGAGGACTGCTGAGTTCGAGGCTTGCCTGGGCTACATAGTGAGCTCAGGGCCAGCCTGAACTACAAAGCAAGACCCTGTCTCAAAAAAAAAAAAAAAAAGACTGATTACAGGGGTTTAGTGAATATCTGATGATTTAATGTCATATACACTTGATCTCCAATTTACAATCAGTCATTTTCCATTGGAATTACTTTAGTGTGCATACGACTATGCGGAGGACCAGAGGAGAATATGAAGGCCTAATTGGCCTCCTCTGTGAGCACACAGGGCTGATTGTGCAATAGGGAAAAGTTAAAACAGCTGTAGTTAAGCTGTTTCCCAGAGAACGTACTAATGAATATGGGAAAGCAGATGAATCTTGTGTTACCTCGATTCCTTGTGCCCATGTTCGGGTGAGCCAAAGGCTCAGGGCTCCTCTGCCCGGCCCCTGGCTGCCCACACGTTGAGTTGACTCCATGACTCTTCATTATTCATCCACGTTCCCCCCAGGGTCAGGGGGAAACAGGAGCAAGGCTGGGCAAGTAAGTCAACTCCAGAACTAAATATGCTGTGAAATTAGGGACATGTAAGTGGAGTCTGGGACATTTATAAATTAAAATAATGAACTGATGGCTGGTCATCGCAGTACCTGCCTTTAATCCCACTTAGGAAGCTAAGGCAGGGGGATCTCTAGTTTGAGGCCAACTTGGACAAGACAGTGAGACACTGTTTCAAAAGCCAAATAATCAGTCCAACCAAAAAAACAAAAACCACATGAGTTGGAAGTGACAGAAAACCAACCCAAAGTCCATAGGTGAAGTGGGTATGGGAATATGGGGTATCACATAACAAAAACACCCATCATCACACTGTCCTCTAGGAGCATGTTCAATCACTGGCTGTAGCAGATCTCTGTCTCCTCCCACATCCCTCTCCCTCTCTCTCCCCTTCCTCCCGTCTTCCATTTTTCTCTCTTCCTTCCCTTCCTCCTCTTCTCTTCCCATCTCTTATGGGCTCTGCCCCCTCACATCCCTCTTCATTGATTCAAGATGACAAAGTCCCAGCTTTAGAATTTATATTCTCTCAAATTTAAGTGAAGGAAAAATGATGCAACCATCATTTCAGAACTTCTCAGAAATTCCACAAGAAAAACAATGGACAAAAATATCATATTATTCGCCCCAAATTGGACCACTGGCCCAATCCAAAGAAAGAAACAAAAGTTATCATCACCAGGCCAACAGGTGATGTGTCACTTTGACCTGGCTCAGTGTCCATCCTTCATGCAGGAACAGAGTGGGAGGACGACAGGGACACACTGAGAGGGAGGGAGGAGGAAGGGGTGGCTCCTCAGACATGTGGGAGCAGTGCTCGGCAGAAAGCCAATGGAGGCTGGGCAGCAAAACTCAGATGTTTCTTAGTGTATGAAGGATATGGATTTCTTTGTCTAAAGTTACTGACTTTAACTGAAATGATGAGCAAAGATATCATACAAGTAGGGCCAGCATATTGATTAAAGTATGATAAAACACATGGTGTATATGACTTGATGTGGGAAGCAGACCCTGCTGGAGGAGACTCTTTTCAGGCCTGGAGATCTGCGCTGGGTGCTGCACCAACTAGCAGTTGTGAGATCTGCACTCTACCAAACAGTGCTGCCCAGCTCCCAAGATGCTCTGCGACCTCTGGATCGCTGCATTGGGATGCCTGACTTTAAATGACCTCTGACTTGGCCCACTGACCACTGTTCCTCAAGTTGGCAACATGTTGTTTTCCTTCCCGTTCCTGTGTCGGTTAGGACCAAATTCTAATAGAGTTAATTAAGTGTGTGATAGTTGACATCCTTCTCTTGTTTGTGTTCTGATTTCCCCAAATGCTTTGTTCCTGTTTTTCTTCCCCTATAAGATAGTATGTAACCATTTTTGAGGCCGTGTTGGTCCTCTGAAAAAGTATAAATACAACCTGCTCAATAAACGGGTGCCTGCTCAGTATTGACTGAGAGGTCCTCCCGAGCCCATTTTCCTGTTTTCTTCTCTTAATCTGCGCCCCCTCGACTTCACAACCCTGCTGTTTTTTCCGGGGGCTCTGGTAACTTGATAGTATTGTAACATGCTTTTTTCCTCTCAGTATCTTATTTTGTGCCTGCTATGTATAAGATAATATACTATGTGTTCAGTAGGATATAAAAATAACTATGATGTATGTTCTGCCTTTAGACTAAGAATCACAAAAGAAAAACTAAAAATAAAATATATGGTACAACAACTTTTTTAGTTTTTAGTTACAGACTTCTTTCACCTTAGATCTCAACCATGAATACAAGAATTAGAAAAATTACAAGAATATAAGAATTAGAAGAATTACAGCCAGGCGTGGTGGCTCACGCCTGTAATCCCAGCACTCGGGAGGCAGAGACAGGAGAATTGCTGAGTTCGAAGCTTGCCTGGGCTACATAGTGAGCTCAGAGCCAGCCCGAGCTACAAAGCAAGACCCTGTCTAAAAAAAAACAAAAAAAAGAATTACAAAAATACAAGAATTAGAAGACATTAACATTTTAGGTTATAAGGAATTTCTTTTCTTGGCTAATTAAAGTCATTTCCAGATAGGTACCTTTTTGGGTTATTTGATAGGTTATCCTTTTAATCTTTTAATGACTTAGAATATACAACATTACATTGTCAATCTGTTCATATCATTGACCTCTGTAACCTTCACCTACCTCTCCTGTCATCCTATTAAATATCATTATTAAATCAGTGCATTTGATTTCATCAATCAACTACACCAAAATGCCTGCTTAAAATGAACTACAGTACAAAGCCCTCCTTTGATCCTCTCTACTCATCATCATAAGATAAAGTGCTGGAAAGACTGAAATGATAGGAGTGAACATGCATGATCCATACTTTTTGGATACTGTATTAGATGTGTGAGGATGAAGGACTACACTTATTAAAACAATATCCTATGAAACTCACAGAAAGATACAGTGATATGATGGGATCATAAGATGCAATAAATAAAAACTTAATAAAACTCTTTCTTATCCAATTAAATACAGTCCATTTTCTTGTCATAATTGTTGAATGTACTAGATGGGCTCCACTCCCTGACTTTACCCAATTATTTACATTCTTCTGTTTCTGGTAGCAATAGGTATTGAGTGCCTTTGTATTCCAGACATTCTGCTAGGCCCTAGAATCGAGATTAAAAAGTCATGACTCTCACCCCTCAAGAAGCTACAAGATAATTGTGAAAATAGGCAGGCACATGGGCAACTATAAGAAAATCCTGTATGCAGGATTTTCTCTTTTCCACTTCAGCCCTAACAAACTCCACTTACCCACCATCACACTACTTGGGGAACAAGTCTGCCTCCCTTAGCACTATAGCTACAGGGCTTAATGCAGTGTCTGGTGTGTGAGAGACATTCAATAGATGCCTGTTAGGTACATTAACTACAATGGTGACAGTGTGTATGAGGTACTCATAACTGAGGAAACTTACTGATCCCGGTCTCAGGACAGTAATGCACAAAAAGATGTGGGTCTGAGGTAGTGAGTCTCACTAGGCGTGCTTTTGCCCCCCCCCCCATACTGAACAACGTCTGGAGGTATTTTTGGTTGTCACAACTTGAGGTTGTGACTCACACCACACTGAACAGAGTAGTGGCCAGGAATGCTGTTAAACTTATTGCAGGTAGCTAAGTTAGACAGAGGTATATAGGCAGGTTAGAAAGGGACTAGGCCCAAGACAGAGAACAGAGGTTAGGCAAACCAGGCCTGTGGTTAAAGGCTGAGTTGAGAGGAAACTGGCTTTCAGGATGGAGACCTGATGGCTGGGCCTGCAAGTCTCCTCAGGGATAAACAGCTCAAAGCTAATAAGCCTGAACAGCACAATAAACACGTACCCACCACACAGCTAGATGACCGGAACGCTGATACTCACTCCTACCCCTCCCAGAAATGCCTTTGCTCTTCTCCTGGTTGTGCACCCTTGCTATGTACTTCTCCTATTAGATCAACATTTGCTAGGTGACTGTACTTGTAAGCCTATAGGTTCATTATAGTTTGACCCAAGGTAACCTGTGAGGTGATTTTACTGCATAAAAACCCCAAGACAGCCTCAGTGGCAACACACTTTCCGGACCCCTCCTGCCTCCCAAGAATATCCCTTCAATAAACTCTTCCTACTCTTTTTTTTTTTTTTTTTTTTTTTTGAGACAGGGTCTCACTTGTGGTTCAGGCTAGCTCTGAGCTCACTATGTAGCCTAGGCAAGCCTCGAACTCAGCAATCCTCCTGTCTCTGCCTCCCAAGTGCTGGGATTACAGGCGTGAGCCACCACGCCTGGCAAACTCTTCCTACTCTTAACCCCCTTGACTCTCCAGCGTCCTTCCCAGCAGTCCTGACACACACACACTCAGGACATCCGGCGGGTTGGGAGTTCATTCCCTGTGACACCGTGCTGCGCAGGACAGCCGCTGTCCTGGAGTTACTTGTCCCAGCGCCCGCAGTGCTGAGGTTGAGAAACATCTGTCTTCAGCTACAGGATCCTAAAGGTTCACTGATCTTTGAACTGCTAGGAGCATTATAAAATCTTAGAGAGTGGTAAAGTTGAAAAGTTCTTAAATTTGACTCCAGTCCCCTAATCAATAAAATAACTTGTTTTATTATTATTTTTAGTAATTCATCTACTTATTTATTCATCCATCATTCCATTATCGCTGTGCTAGGTAACATCCTAGGACTGAAGACAAAGATAAAGACAATATGATTTCTTTCAAAACACAATTCATTGTAACATGAGTATAAAATATTTTTTGTTGAATTTATTGGAACATTTTAGATATACCTTATGATCACATTCATCACTGAGAATTTTTACCACTCCATGATACATCTTGATTCTTATTTTTTTCCCATTCCCCTACCTTCCCTTCAATCCTCCATATATTATTCTTGGAAGAAAATAAGCTACCCATTTTCCAAGGGAAAAAACTCGGATCTTTGAGAGATTGCTACTTCCTCTGTTAGTTTTAATGTTTGTTTTCTACTAAACCAAAATTTGCCTTACAATATGTTGCATAATTTGTTCTTGTTTGACCTTCTGGATCAAAGAAAAAGAAACCAGTTCTTTCTCCCACATGTTAGTCTCCTGGGATTTGTTTTTCTGGGGTTTGTTTTGTTCTGGTTTGCTTTTTTTTTTTTTTTTTTGCAGTACTAGGGATGAAATTTAGGACCTTGAGTTTGTGAGGCAGGCACAGCACCACTGAACTAAATCCCTGGTCTGTTTCCTAGGATTTGTAAACATTGATTATTTTTTCTTCCCTTTCCACCAAAGTCATCATCCCACTAAATTACGAGGCAATTAGGAAGAATGGCACAGTGTATATTAGAAAATATGGGGAATATGAGATGACTTCAGGTGGCTCAGGAGATGGTCGTAGTTATCCCATTAAACTGGACTGAGTTACACATCATCACACAGTGATAACATTTCCATGTGAATTGTTAAATACTTCCCACACGAAGAAGACAGCCTGAGTTTGCTGTTAAAGGTCTTTAACACCTCCATGGCCTGACTGATTTCCCTCTTCAGTAGACAGAGGGCAGTTACTTGTTCAACAGAGACATTAACATCTCTATGACCCTGTGAATTTCTTTTCAACAGAGCAGTTCCCTTTTCCAACAGAGATTTTAATATCCGTTACTTTGTTAACTTCCTCTTTTCAATGAAGACTTTCTCTGTAAACTTGTTAATTTCTTTTTTTCAACACAGAGGAAAACCTCCCGCAAGCAATCTCTGGATACAATTCAACAGCATTATTTTGTTTAGAATGTATTATATCTATGATTTTTTATTCGTGGTAAGGAGTGATGGCTCTCCTTTTGTAAATCTAGAATGGCTGGGTTCCTTATAGTTTTAAAAACAGTTTTCTAGTTAAATATTGAGTTTCTTTCAAAACTTAAGATTTAAAGAAAATACAACACAGATTTATACAGAGTCAAGTGAACATAGAGCCCCATATGTAATTTCTAAAGTTCGAGAAGTAATGACAAACTACAGTCATTGAATCAAACAATGAGCTTGAGGAATTTACTCTGATTCCAGTGCTTATGCAGCAGGTGTTCCGAGGCGAATTATTTAGTTCTTTGAACACCACTTTCCTCATCTTCAAGTGGGAACAGTCGTAACACTTTCACTGAGTTGTTGCAGTGGCAAAAACTATGTGTGAAGAATGTGTAGCAAATAGTAGATACTTAACAGATGTTAAGTCACTTGCCTTCTGTTCTTTCCTGTCCCTGTTTATTTCCACTTCCAGGTCATCAGTGTTTAGTGCTGCTTAGGACTCTGGGTAGTGATGTAGTGCAATGCAGTGAGTTACTAGTTTTGTTTCTTTTTTTTTTTTTTTTGAGACAGGGTCTTGCTTTGCAGTTCAGGCTGGCCCTGAGCTCACTATGTAGCCCAGGCAAGCCTTGAACTCAGCAATCCTCCTGTCTCTGCCTCCCGAGTGCTGGGATTACAGACAGCCACCACGCCCGGCAGTTTCAGTTTGTTTTTAATTTAACCTTTCTGAGGTTTGGTCATCACATCTTTCTTCAAAAGTGCTTTTCAGGAATACTGTAAGGTTTGAATGACATATTTGGGAAATCACCTAGGAGGTGGTCGTAGCTATCCCACAGATACTGCATTAAACAGTACTGAGTTACACATCATCACATAGGGATAACATTTCCATTTGAATTGTTTAATACTTCCTACATCAAGAAGACAGGCTCAGTTTGCTGTTAAAGGTCTTTAACATCTCCATGGCCTGACTACCTCTTCGGTAGACAGACGAGACTTACTTGTTCAACAGAGACATTTACAACTCATACACTGTAAATCCTAATATATAGTGTCTCCACTGCATCTCACAGTTTGGCTGATATCTCATTTAAAGGAAGGCGTGCGAAACTGCTGCAGTGTTGTTTTCAAAAGTACAGTCCAGGGCCGGAGATTTAGCTCAGTGGTTCCAGGGCCTGCCTTGCAAGCGCAAGGTCCTGAGTTCAATCCCGGTAACCACATACAATGCTGGGCGTGGAGACTCACACGCACCAACAATCAACACCGCATACCACAGTGCCGGGCGTGGTGGCTCACGCCTATAATCCCAGCACTCGGGAAGAGACAGGAGGATTGCTGAGTTCCAGGCTTGCCTGAGCTACATAGTGAGCTCAGGGCCAGCCTGAACTAGAAAGCAAGACCCTGTCTCAAAAAAAAAAAAGAAGTACAGTCCAGACTGCGCACATGGAGACTACCACCCTCGATCTGAGGACGCTTCTGTTAATGCAGCCTGTGGTTACATCTGCCCCACCTGCAGCCTCATCATGGTATTTGAACATACTGTTTGCACTAATTGCTTCTCTCTCCCTTTCTTCCTCTTCTTTTTCTCTTCCTTCCCCTCTCTTTCAGAACTACCTGCTATTAGTATCCACAGCACACAAAAAGTAAATAACCTCCTGAGCCTAAATGCAGAGCTTTATGTTCAGTGATGATTCCCGTGCTACCTCCTCATCTTACGCATTAGTTAGCTCTTAAAACCTTGTGCCAGTCGCTGATCTGTTGTGTCCCAAACAAAGCAACAACCTAAAGTTTTGTTGAAAGATACAAGATGCTGGGCGTGACTGTTCATGCCTATAATCCTAGTACCCTGAGACTGTGAACGTCTTGGATTCGGTCTCCAAAGAAGGGAAGAAAGGAGGGAGACGGGAGGGAGATAACAAACACACAGGGAAGAGGGACAGAGTTTGGGGGCTCACCTTTAGAACCCCTGCTCCAGCTTGCCACTGACTATCAACAAGCTTAATATGAGCGTTCAATCAACTCTGAATTCTCCACATTACATTATCACTTCCATGGTATGTCCACAACTCTGTCTCAAAAATTTTATAATTGTCTATTGGCTTGTTATTGGCTGTGTATTATTATTTTATTGTTTAAAATATTTCACCTCGGGCCGGAGGGTTAGCTCAGTGGTTCTGGCGCCTGCCTCGCAAGCACAAGGTCCTGAGTTCGATCCCCGGTAACCACATATAATGCTGGGCGTGGAGACTCACGCCCACCAACAATCAATACCGCATACCACAATGCTGGGTGTGGTGGCTCACACCTGTAATCCCAGCACTCGGGAGGCAGAGACAGGAGGATTGCTGAGTTCGTGACGGCTTGCCTGGGCACCATAGTGAGCTCAGGGCCAGCCTGAACTACAAAGCGAGACCCTGTCTCAAAAGCAAAAAAAAAAAAAAAAAAAAAAAAAAGCAAAGGAGTTGAAACCTGGGATTCAGCATCAGACAGAGCTGGATTTTAATCCTGGATCCGCTACTCAGCATGTGCATCCCTGTCAATACTTAAATTCCTGTATTTCAAAATGCAATACATGTCTCACTACTAAAATTAAACAAAATAATACACATGTTAGTTCTTAGCATAGAGTTGGAATATAGAAGATGCTCAAAGTGGTATTACTAGTGTTTTTCCTCAGAGCTGAGGATCAAACTAAGACCCCAGGCAGGTTAAGTATGTACAGTACCAGTGAGTTACACCCTCGGCTATTACTATTAATTTTCAGTATTTGATCATGTGATTAGTTTTGTTGGTTGGAAAATACACACTCAGAGTAGAGCATGTCTGGGGCCATTCTTTAATTCACTTTTGGTGTTAAAAAATGTATGTAATTATTTAAAAGAGGTCATAGCTGAGTATGGTGGCTCACGCCTGTAATTCCAGCACTTGGGAGGCAGAGGCAGGAGGATTGCCATGAGTTCGAGGCTGGCCTGGGCTACATAGTGAGCTCAGAGCCAGCCTGAACTACAAAGCAGGACCCTGTCTCAAACAAACAAATAAATAAAAGAGAACATGAAATTTGATTAGTTTTGCCAATGAATAGTCTGTTATTAGCTAATACTGATTTCCCCTAATGTTGGGAAATCTCATGATTGCAGAGAAGCAGCCTTGAGTAACCAACAAGAAACTCAAAAGTTACTCCACATCACAGCTCAATACCATCTGGATCAACTACTTCCTTTTTTTAATTTGCCTTTTTTGGGGGGATGGTACTGGGGACTGAATTCAGGACTTTGCTTGCAAAGCAGGTGCCAAAACGACTGAGATAAATCCCCAGCCCAGAAATTGTAGGGGGGTTTTAATTTCTTTTTTCTTTTCCTTTTCTTTTGGTGCTGGGGATAGAACTCATAACCTTCTGCTTGGTAGGCAGGTCTTTTTTAAAAATAACATGATTTCACTAACACAGTATGTTTGATTGACATCTCCTCAGCAGTGTCAGGAACACTGCTATGCAAAACTACCAAGGGGAAGCATGTTGGCTTCTTGATATGGCTGACAAGTATTGATTCAGTTCTATAGACTTGCAGACTTTGAAGTAGGATTTTTGTATGATTATAATGCATGATAAAAAGTGAGTACAGTTTTTCTGAGGCAAAGCAGAAAATCTTCTGAAATAAACATTTCGGTTTCACAATCGGCTCGGGAATCAGGAAGGGCAGGCCGAGCTCTTTGCCTGTTACAAAACAACTGAGATAAATATTTAGCGTCAGGTCTCAGATCCCAACACTGGTTTTCTAAGATCCTGGCTGGACCGTTGGCAAGTCATTCAAGACTGTTTTCAACACACCTCTTGGTCCTCTGTGCGATCAAACCTTCAGCCGGCTGTTTCCGTGTTTGCTGACCTTCTTGCCTTTCCTTTCTGTATTCCCTCCACTTACGGCCCTACTCCTGGTCTCCCTCACTCCCGCTCTATCGCCATCGAGCACAGAGAAAGCAGGATGGACGTACCGTAAATGAGAAACACGGGAAGAGTTTACTGTGTGGCCAAAGCGCCACGTCTGAGTGCTGAACTCAGTGCCAGCACATCGCCGTCATCATCTGAATGCGCCACAGCAGAAAGCTGCCAGCCAAAGACTACATTTTTTACCCATGTAAAGTGTTTAATAACTTTTAGCATATTGACAAAGTTATACGATCTCTATCATTGATTCTACAGGATTTTCATCAAAAAGGCCAGCAGCTGCTTAAAGTTTAGATGGTCATTTCAATTTTGCATCCTTATTTTACCATTAGAATCACCAAAGCTTGTCTCCTTTTCTATTTAACGTTAAATTAAAATTAAATAATTAAAATTTCTGTGTTAGGTAATTTTTTCTTTGTTTTTACAACTAATACTTTCTCCTCTTATGATTCATAGCTGCCTCTTTTAGTTCACTGTATTCTATATTGATTTAATCAATACTTTTTATAGCATTTTAATATGTGCATGAGTATTGGATTGTAAACCTTTATGATAGTATCTTGTTTTATTTTGCTTTTTTCAGTACTCCATACTGAACATGGAGCTTTGACTCAGCTATCTCCCCAGGCCTTTTTTTAAACTTTCTTTTTTTGTTGTTTTTTGAGACTGAATTACCTACTCTTAACTCAAATTCATGATCCTCCTGCCTCAGTCTCCCAGAGTCTGAAATTAAATAAATGCAGCACTACACAAGGTCTCAATATTGGTTTTTAATGTCCGTTAGGTTTTTTAGTTTTGTTCTCAGTTTCATTCACCTCTGAAAATGAATAATTGGGATTTCTTCCTTGAGCCATTTCAATTAAGAGGAGCTATTAAATGACTCAGGTATTTGCTCGCCATCTTCTTGTTACTGTTTTCCCCATTCTGCTCAAAGATGTAACCTGTAAGTTTTCTCCTTCTTTGCAACAAAGTCGAAAAAAAATGTTCTCATCCCTTCCTGCTACTTTTTGTTGGTAGTGCTGGAGTAGGAAGTGGTATTTTTGTTTAGTTTGGTTTGGTTTGAGACAGAGTCTTGTTATGTGGTTCAGGTTGGCTTTCTCAGATTTTTTATATCCATGGAGTTTCTTGCCACAACAAATTCTTTGATGCTGAGAAAGTTACAACCAGAGGCCTTTCCACAATCTTTACATTTAAAGCGTTTTTCACAAGTATGGACCTGCTGGGTGTGGTGGCTCACGCCTGTAATCCTAGCACTCAGGAGGCAGAGGCAGGAGGATTGCTGAGTTCGAGGCTTGCCTGGGCTACATAGAGAGCTCAGAGCTAGCCTGAACTACAAAGCGAGACCCTGTCTCAAAAAACAAACAGACAAACAAAAAACCCAAACAAGTATGGACCTTCAGGTATGAACCACCACTTACAATATTTCCCATACTTTTTACATTCATAAGGTGTTTCACCAATGTGAATTCTGTGATGTTAAAGGGCTTTCCTTTAATAATTTTTAATAACTATTATTAACTATTTGATATAGAACAAGGAATGTTGACTAAATGAGTTTGTAGTCATGAGTAAGTATTTCTTGGATTAAATGCTCATTTGGGCATTTATCCCAACTGTCTTGCAAACTGGCTTCTAAATTTCAAAACAAATCTAAAACAGGAGCATTCAAAGCTGTGCTTTGTAAGCCCCATTATCTCCCTGTGGCAGGACTCTATTTTATAAACTTCCTTTTTTAGGCTAATAACTTCCTTTCATAAAGATTCTAGATCTAAGCACAGGCCTCTTGTAAGCACTCTGCCAGCCATCCAGGGCTCTTGCTCTTGTTCCAGTAAGATCACTAGAGGCTAGAGGCTCAGGAACGTGAAGTCCCAGGGACAGGAGGTCACTGTAGATGTCATATCTCTGCGATTGCTCTTTGGTGAAGTCAAGAGACACATCACTGAACGTCACAGCCCTCAGCCGTGGCTTTTGGTACTGCAGAATATGGCCAGTCCCCCGCAGGGCTGTTCTCCTTCTGTGTGGCCTGATTAATGGCCATCCCTCTTCCTCCCTCCAAGTACCCTAGAAAGGCAGAGGTTATTACAACCACATACTGCTACGACAAAAAAATACAGCCATGAAACACTATTGTCTGAGCCTTCTTCTAAAGAAGCACCAAGGTGGTACATTGCAGTATCCACCAAATATATTATGAAAATGTCGTATCTTTCACAGTTATTGTCATCTTATTGGTAGGTCATTCGAAGCAGAGAGGGGTTAAACTGCTCATAACTCAAGAGCACATAGCTTTGGGGTGATATCCAGAGAGAACTACTCAATTCAGCTGTGAAAACAACAATACTTAAGTCAGTATGGCTGTGTTCCAATAAAGTTGTTTTTTTTTTTTGAGACAGGGTCTCGCTTTGTAGTTCAGGCTGGCCCTGAGCTCACTATGTAGCCTCGAACTCAGCAATACTCCTGCCTCTGCCTCCCAAATGCTGGGATTACAGGTGTGAGCCACCACGCCCGGCACTGTGGTATGTGGTATTGATTGCTAGTGGGTGTGAGTCACCACGCCCAGCATTGTATGTGGTTACTGGGATCGAACTCAGGGCCTTGCGCTTGCGAGGCAGGCGCTGGAACCACTGAGGTAAATCTCCGGCCCTCCAATAAAGTTTTATTTATAAAAATGTGGTGAGCCAGACTTGGCTTACAGACCACAGTTTTCTGAACCTGGTTTAAGGGGCAAAACTCAAGCTGGGACTTTGAGCATGAAATAAATTTTTGTTAGAGTAAAAGAGGAGGGGCCCTTCAGCAAAACCAAAAGCACAAGGAAATTGACAATTACATAGAAATACATGCTGAAGTAGGAATAGCAAGAAAGCTGGTGAAGCTACAGCAGAGGGTTCACGAAGCCAGATGTGTGGCGTGATGGGGGTTCAGTGTTAAGGTTATGGCCACCACTGGCGGTCAGAGATGAGATGTTTAAAACCCCAAACACTCGGGTCTGCCTGGAAGCCTGCTCTGGTACCCTTTGTCTAATTCAACTCTACACTCAACCTTTGCAGCTCACGCAACGATGAACCTCACCCTAAACCCTTCCTGGACTTCCCAGCTTCGAGCTGGACCAGGGCCTGGCTTCTTATTCTCACACCTCTTTTGTTTCCTGTACCAGGTAGCACCACACCCGAGCATCTGCTCATGCGTCCACCTCCCTGTACCAGGGGTTTTGAAGCTCAACCGTAGATAGGGAAGTACAACCTGAACAATCATACCATTTAAAAGCCTTCTGGGTGAGTCCGAACTGCAACCAGGTAGAGAATCAGCGCCCTATACCATGAGATCCTCCCCAAATCTGTCTCTCACGAGTAACCCCTAGACGAGATAGGGTGGGTAGTTGGCTAGAGATGAGCTGGAGACGGGAGACTGGCGGCTGAACCTGCGGAGGAAGGTCTGCAGTCAGTCAGCAGTCTAAGTGTCCAGAGTTTGCGGTCTCCAAGTTTCCTGAGAAGAGTACATCTAGCCTCTTTCATGGTCCCGAACCTATAAATACATAGTCTTCACCCAGTCACATGAGGGGCGACAAATATGGGGCCCCTCATCGAGCGATGAGAACCTTGTCTAACCCAGTTAGGCCTATTTACATACCTTAACCTGCTCTGTGCTTTTTCTAACTAAGACCACACACATTCAAAACTCTCACTCCCGCATGCTGCTGAAGGCTCTCAGTTGATGGGAAGGAAGCCCCATTCGTCACCACTCCAACCACAGCCCAAATTCTAAGAAAACAAAAGAGAAGCAAGCCTGCGCCTTACTGTGGGTAGGAGGCTTTGCCCACCTTCCCTTCTTGAGAGTGTACTTTCATTACTGGCAGTCGCCTCCCCTGGCACGGTCCACTTGGACCTCTCTCAAGAGCACTATTCTTGCTCATGAAAGTTGGTCTTGTTTAAAAGCATTGAGCTCATTCATACCTGGGTGAATATGCTTGCTGAACACTAATCGTTCTGACTCTAAGCCTCATTCTGTGGCCCTAAATGCAAATCTCAGGGAGGATACAAAATCCAATACGCCAACACAGGACAGACAGATCATCATACACCAAATTCTGTGAACAGGTGATCAATAAAGGTGACCGACATCTTATTTCAGGAAGATGATCACTTCCTAATGTGAATGCGGAATTTGACACTTCTTATCTATCGGCTACAACTCCATTTTGCGTAAGCCTTTTTCATTGCTCAGTGCAGCATACTGGCGTTGGGTGAGAGGGATGCCAGAAATACTTCCAGGGCTTATTCAACTGTGTCTGGCGAGCACGAGTCATCTCCAGGCCAAGGAACGTCCCGGGAGCAAATTCTCTGGCTGAAGAACCTGCTTGAAACCACGTGGTGGCAGGGTGAGAGGCTCGTGCCAGGGTGATCTATCCCGAGTGTGGTCATCCACTGTGCCTCCTCCCTCCCTGCTTTCATGCTCAACAAGAAACTAGCTGATTTAGTTTCCTGTATTGACTTCACTAACAGTCCTGTAGGCAGTTACATTTCTCATTGTGAGCTAACCCCTAGCAATGAGTAAGTACATTAATAAGCTTTTCTCCTGCTGGCACAATTTACTGATACCACAACTTAAGAGAGGTTTACTTAGCTTATTGTTTCTGAGGATTCAGTCCATCATTCACTGGCACCAAGGAGGAACACCATGGCAGAAAGGCCTGGCAACACAAAGTTGCTTAGCTCATGGTGAGCAGGAAGCAGAGTAGGGGAACTGTGCCGATGAGAAGGGGCAGAGTGACCAGATGTGGACCCACCAGAAACACTCAGAAGTGTGCTTTACTAATCCCCATGGCAACTCCCAAGCCAATCTGGCTGGTGATTAAAGTGAACTATCAGGGTAGGTACGTGTAACCATCTATAAGACTTAAGGCCAGAACACTAGGGATGGAGCATAGACTGCAATAGCTAGCGCAAACCCTGGATGAGTCTCAACCAGTAATTTTTCTTCACTGACTCCTGGATCCCATCCACTGTTGATTCAGCCCTTACTGAGTCCCAGCTCGGTTCAAAGTCAGAGGGGCGGCAATCCTCCCTGGGGACCGGGAGACACAGGCAGAGGATGCCCGGGGTCTGCAGTCACAGCGGAGAGGACAAACTCAGTATGCCGGGAGGAGCGAAGAACAGTCAGTACAGGATCCAGCTACGCTGATTAGTCTTCAGTTTCCTCATGGCTTATTTATTCTGTTGAAAGATAGAATAAAGCAAAAGCTGGAATGATTTTATTCTCACCTTGCCAGCCAAGGGCATACTTTAGTCACCCAGAAAAACCTCCAGTGAGACCCCACTCAATCAAAGAAATATATTCAAATAGGTATGACTGTACTGCTTTTCAGTGTTTCATTTTTTACTATTCTTGTACTGCATTCTAAAAATAAGCTAGGTGCTAGGCAAAAAACCGAACCGGGCTCAAGCCTTGCCTATGTAAAGATCCTGGCCGCCAGCCTGGCTCACAGGACTCCTGTGAGCGTTTGAAGCTGGTAAAGAACTCTCCTGAAGAGTTGTCAAGTGTATATGCAAATACTTAACCTGAACTAATTATGTTTACATTATGTTTTATTGTAAATCAGCATTGGAAAGTGAATGATATTACCTATTTTCCATTATTGTTATAAAGATAATGATATAACACATACACTTTCCCCAATCCTCACCAATTCTACCACTCTAGCATTTGAATCACTTACTTTGAAAGTGGAAAAATGCAGAAGAAAATAAAGAATGATGAATAAACACATTTAGTACTTTCCATTCACTAAGATATGAAGATAAGACAGCTTTATAAACATGTCAGGAGTAATATATGGAGATATTAGGTTCAGAAGCAATCATGGGATTCTAATTTAATCTGTTTATTTATTTTCCACTTGCATTCATGTCACTCTGATACAGAATAATTTCCCACTTTCCTACTTCATCTCTGGGGATGTGTGTAACTAACAACAAAGCGTAGTAAACAGGAAACCCTGAAATACTTTGGCTTCCAGGATTCACCAAAAACATACCTTATTGTTGGGAGGAATGAGAAAGGACTCCAAGTCCTTGTTAATCAGTGGATTTCACTCTTCAAAAAGTGAAAAACAACAAAGTGGTGAAAAGCGAAACATAAACAGTTACACAAAAACTGGAAGGAAAGTATGTCCAACATTATTTATTTATTTATCTATTTACTGACTGACTTCTTTTAGTATATGTGCTGCCGAAGCGAGCACGTTATTTACTTCTTTTATTAGAGATTAAACCCCAGGTCTTTGCACTAAGCTATATTCCTACTCTCTCTTATTTTTATTTATTTTTTAAATTTTGAGTCGGGGTCTGGCTAAGTCACTAAGCTGCTCTGGCTGGGATCAAACTTTCCATCCTCCTGCATCAGCCTCCCAGAGTGCTGAGATTACTGGTGTGTACCACCACACAAGGCTCACTTAACTTTTTGGAGCAAATAACTCCCTAAATTATCAGCAGACAGAGACAGAACCTAAGTTTTTCATAGAACATCAGAATTTATAGTAGCATGTCTCATGAATTTCATTTGATCTATACACTGACAATGTACAGATAACATGAAAGAACCTCTCAAGTTAACCTGAGGATAAAATCAACTGTTGATTTCTTTTTTTTCATATTTATTCTTTCCCCTCACTATGTTCCCACACCAAATTCCCTTTGAATATTTCCTATTTTACAAAAATTATCATATATTCCAGAACTCATTTACATCTACAGGTTCTCATACCAAAGACAAGATACGGTATTTGCATATCTGTGATCTATTTATTTCATTTATTAGTGTGTCCTCCAGGTATATCCATTTGCACATTAGTGAATAAAATCTGTCATTCTTTATGGCAGAGTTATACTACATTTTATAAAAATACCACAACTTCTTTATCCAGTCTCCAGTTGATGGATATTTAGGTTGTTTCAAAGATTGGGCTATCACGAACTGAGCTGCTGTGAACAAGGGTGTACATATGTCTTTCCAATGTGATTTTTAAAATTCCTTTGAGTACGTTCCTAGCAGGGGAATAGCAGGGTCAAATGGGACCTCTAGTCCTAATTTTCTGAGGAATCTCCACAATAATTTCCACAATGGTCGCACAAGTCTACAATCCCACCAACAGTGGAGAAGGGTTCCTTTCTCCCCACAGCCTCGCCAGCATTTATTGTTGGTTGATTTTGCAATAGCAGCCATTTTTTGTGGGGTGAGATCAAATCTCAGCGTTGTTTTCATCTGCATCTCTCGAATGACCAGAGATGTTGAACATTTCTTCATATGCTTCTTGGCTGCTTTTGACTTCTGCCTCTGAGAAGTGTCTGTTCATTTCAGAAGGCAATTTTTGAATTGGGTCTTTAAACTTGGGGGGACTGATTGGTTTAAGTTCTTCATATATTGTAGATAGTAGCCCTCTGTCTGACAAACAGCTAGTAAAGATTTTTTCCCATGTTTTTGGTTGTCTTTTAGCAGTGCCAGTGGTTTCTTGAAAGAATTTTCTTTCAGACTTTTGTTGTTAGTGCTTTGTTGTCCACTTTTTCATTTTAGAGATTTATTTTCCCAATCAACTCATTAAAAAGTTGATAATCTGTTTTCTCCACTTTAAGTTAACCATACCATTACAAAAAACAAGTGTCTCACAGTATAAACAAGATCGGCCTAAGTCTGATGTAAATAAATACAAATTTAGGATGTGACAGAATTTCCAGTGACTCTGAATATTAATTTAAGATTAATATAATATAGATAGTACAGTTGGGGTCATGGGCCCTCTCCTCTAAACTTACCTGAATCTGGACAACACCCCAGCCCAACTCCCCGGCCCCTACCCACTATCCACTACCTAGAGACAGAGATGAGAATAACAAAGACCCCTGGAAAACCCCAAAACCTCAAATCAGAATGCATGAAGGCCAGACCTGCAGACAGGACTGACAATGACCTTTCTGCACTTGGAGGCCATTAAAGCTTGGTACATATAGACTGGATCTCATAATCCAATTAGAAGAGAGGATTAGGGAAAGGGATAAGTAGAACAGACAAGCTGATATGACTCGGCATCCTGACCAATCATGCTCTAAATGACTCCAGGAGGCACCCTGGCCCCAGGGCAACATTTCACATTCTGAAGCTCAAAATGTTCAGTACTTACAGCATTTTCCTTTTCATTGATATAAGCCCGTCCTTTAAGTTTCATACAACGCTGGTGCTTTATCCTTACTGTCATGTGTCAAGTTCACTTCTTCGTTCATTGTGCACAAGAAACTGGAAACCTGTCCTGGGACCCCCATCACCCATGGTAAACGAGGGTCAGTTTGAACCATGAGAATCACAGAAAACATTGTATTGTGGGAAGCTCTCTGGGAATGGGTCTGCGTTCCCCCCCTGGGCTGACTAACACAGGCTTGTGCTTTACTACAAGAGGGACTCATGTTAGCTGCCAGGCAGGCACAGTTTGGGGTCATCACCTATGTTGCCCCTTTAAATTACTGTATGACTCCTTCTAAGTTGTTTGTTTCAGACAGGGCCCTCCAGAGGGATTTATAATGAACCAGCCAAATCACTAAATCACTTTAACTCTTTTCAGGTGACCAAGAGTAAATTTTTCTCACTATTAATACTAAATTTTCCTTTTGGAGGCATCTCAGCTGCCATTTTGAACAGAAGGAGCATGGCTTCTAACTGAGCTTCTCAGTAAGGCGCCTGCCTCTCTATGTGATGACAAGCCTTTCCCATTCAAGGATGGATGAGTCTCCCCAATAAAAAGTCCTCAGTCTCTTTATCTGACAAGGTATAACTTTGAGAATTATTTCCAGTGTGCTCCTTATTTGCTGCAAGTAATAAGCCCTTCCTTCTTCAGTCTTTTATGTCTTGGTCCTGCTTATTGCTTTTTGCTCAACAGAGGACAAATCCATTGGATTTAATTGCAATCAGATACTACCAGAAAAGATCAAGCAGTTAAAAGATAACTTGGCATAATGAGCCAAAAAACCCCCATAATTCCTCAGTATCCCTTTAACATAATTACTAACCCAAATCTCTGCCTTGTTCTAAGTGGGAGAGCAAATGTGGCCAGATTTGGACACCATGTGCTTATCAGAACAGGTCATAACTATGACTCAACATCTGGCAAGGCTGTGAGTTGTTGATGTTTATTAGATGGACCCACACGGTCTGGCCTTACCAAGTGCTCAAAAAAGAAAGAAAATTAATGGATGCATAAAAGAACAAACTAGATACTGGGAAGCCCAATGAAGGATATACCTTCTCTTGCGGCTAGGTAGGAGTATTCCAAAGGGCTGTTACATATCTACATTCATTCATTCATTCAATTTCTTTATTGTGCCAGGGATCAGACCTTGAGTAAGGCAGGCACCAGAACCGGTGAGCTAAAACCCCAGCCCTCTTAGTTTTATTTAAAAACATTGTTGAATCTGCTCTTCACTGTTGCAACCTGTAGAAAAACCATATTCCCTTTATGTTTATATCCTTGCACGCTCTCAGCAGCCTTGTGAGTTAGGCATCATTCCCTTACTGCACAGAGGAGTTAATTTAGTAGAGTTCATACACCTTGTAAATGGAATAAGAAGGGTTGACAGCTGGCAATATTCAGGTGCTTTCCACAAAGATGTTTCAACATTCTTCAAAATTAAAGATTCTGTCTATATATTAATCCCTCCACAATCAGGACAAAAGCAGATGCCAAGTTCTACTACTTCCAAACATGTACATTAACATTTTAACATTACTGAAATCTGAGGCTAAGCTATGATAAATAGCATATTATAGTTTAATTAGCATTTGTCTTTGTTAGTGGCATAACAATGGCACATTTATAATTGATGGTATTTTATGTGTAATAAAATGTGCTATCACAAAATCTACTTGCCATTTAACAGTGCCTGGTACTGCTATTACTAGCTTTTGTAGCACCAAAGAAAGGGCTGTGGCTGACAGAAAGAAAAGTAAAGAGCATCAGTGGGTTTTACCACTATATCCTGGAAAAGTACTTTTCTATTAATTTTTCTCCTTCCAGCAGTTGGCTTTTGGGTCATTTTATGAATCTTGTTCCTTGTTTTCTCCTTTTCATTACTAGCTTGACACTATCTAACTCATGACTTTAGATTTAAAAAATTTTATCCTCCCTGATTTCTCACTATCTTTGATCATACTCTACTTAATCAGAGTTATTTGTACAAAAGAGAATTGCCTGAAATGAATGTTTTGTTTCATTACACCTATTTAGAGACTATATGATGCGTACCTCATAATAGCACTCAGCAAAGCAAAATGGAGAAAACAGCTCTCACAGTGGGAAGCATTCTTCATCATGGGAAGATAAGAAGAATAGCTGAGGGCCGGAGATTTAGCTCAGTGGTTCCAGTGCCTGCCTTGCAAGCACAAGGTCCTGAGTTCGATCCCGGTAACCACATAGAATGCTGGGCGTGATGACTCACGCCCACCAGCAATCAATACCACATACCACAGTGCCAGGCGTGGTGGCTCACGCCTGTAATCCCAGCACTGGGGAGGCAGAGACAGGAGGATTGCTGAGTTCGTGGCGGCTTGCCTGGGCTACATAGTGAGCTCAGGGCCAGCCTGAACTCCAAAGCGAGACCCTGTCTCAAGAAAAAAAAAAAAAAAAGAATAGCTGACGAGGGGAGATAAACAGGGAACAGAAGAGAATGTTTAAAAAATTCTAAATAACATTTGGGTGAGATCTGAAAAGATCCTTTCTTAAAATAAGAATACATTGTTCAGAAAAACTGTTTTGGAATTAAAAAGCACAGAAAGCTTCCAACAGGTTGTGGATAGCTCCCAGGTGAAAGCTGTGCCCTTGCTCTCCTTTTCACCTGCCGAGCAGAGGGCTAGAGAGAGGTCACTCTCTCCATCAGGAGGGCAAAAGTGCTGGAAAGGCGACCATGGTGAAAAAGGCAAACGTTAGGAAGCCCGGATGATCTTGAAGTCATGGACTGGGGAGTGTAGATCAATGGAAAAGCTTGTACTTAGTGTTGGGAAGCCCAGAGTTTGAGCCCCAGAATCCTGCTCGCGAATCTTGAAGTCCCCATTGACATCAGGGGCGGCAGAAAATACATTAATGATAGATAAGAGAAAATACTGTTCTTTTCATTATAGTAGATCCTCCATCTGCAATTTGCCTTTCTGTAGTTTCAGTTGCTCACAGTCAACCTTTTTCTAAAAATATGAAACGAAAAGTTGCAGAAGTAAATAACTAGCAATTATATATTATGCGTCATTGTTAGTTACATGATGAAATCTTAACCATCCAGCTCAATCCCCCCAGACGTGCAAATCACCCCTTCATCCTAAGTATCTGCATTGTATAAAATATCTTCCCTTTAGTGACTTACTAGCTTTCTCAGTTATCAGATCACACACTGTTTGTGTTAAGTAACATTTACTTTACTTCATAAGGGCCCCAGAGTTAAAAAAATGGGGATGCTCACAACTTAGGTATTCAAAAAGAAGCTATAAAATGCTTCAAGTGAGAAAGTTAAAAAAAAAAAAAAGAAAGAAAAAAGAAAGGAAATTTTGATACAAGAAGAGACCATATCACATGAATTTTATTATAGTATGTTGTTATAATTGTTCTATTTGATTAGTAGTTATTAATAATCTCTTACTGTGCCTAGTTTATCGATAAGCTTTACCATTAGAATGCACGGTTAAGTATAAACACAATTTAATCTTCAGTACTACCCATGGTTTCAGGTGTGGTGGTAGTTACTTTTCTCTCATTGCTGAGACAGAATACTCAACGTGCAGGGTTTAAGGGGAAGGGTTTATTGGCTAACCCTTCGCAGAAGTTTCAGTCCATAATCAGCTCGCTCCAAGGCAGGGTGGAAGACGGGCAATAAGGAAGAAAATACAGCGCACACAGGAGCAAAAGCCACTAGGAAGCCTTAAGCGCATCTTTCTGCCCTTTTTATTGCATCCAGACTATCAGGATTAGGGCGGTGCCAAACCAATCACTCATATGTAGTGACTTAATAATTACATATCCTTAATCTTAGCATCATATATTCTAGATTCGACCACTCCTGAAAAAGACTGCATGAGACTTTGGGGGACATCTAGAAATAACAGTTATCCACTGGGTATCTTGGAATATATCCCCTGTGGAGAAAAGGGATTACTATACAATATCTTTTGTTTCCATCAGGCATTATTTGCATATGTATGTGTCTATTTCAAAAGCAACCGAAATAAAAGACAAATAAGTGCAAAGCAAAGTATGGAATTAGTGTATAACATGTATTCCATGGCATGTTTTAGTCTTCATTTCATAAAATCACTGATTTCCAATACTCCTAATAGACCACATTTACTGATAACTTTCTACATGTAAGGTATTATTCCAAGTACTTTTCATATATCTTTTAATTTAACATGTAGGATGACCTTACTGGAAATAATGATTATTTTCTCCATTTTACAGTTACATAAAGAGGTCTGGAGAGATGAACGCTCAGAGAAACCCAGTTCTCAGAGATGGTATCAATACTGAGTCCATCAATCTGAGTTTACATAAGATAGTCTCAGTACTTCACTACTCTATTCCCATGGCTGGTGGTAAGATGTGTAAAAAGAGACAAATCAGGCAGCAAATATTTGAATCTGAAGGTCAGAAACAGACCTGAGGTCCATCACAAAATCTTACACCATTCGGCTCCATCCCACCTAGAATTTAAATCCCTCCCTTTTTCTGAGTACACACAGAAAAGCAGCCCTCGTCACCAAAAAGCAGCAAAGCCATGGGGGTGGACGAGAGATCCAGGACTGTATTCAAAATGGAGAGAAGAGACCTGGCTAACTCTGAGCAGTCTCACATCAGACATAATGGGTGGACACAGAAAAAGAAGCAACCTGCGAACCCACAGATTGATGAACTTGGAAGAAAACTAGCAAAGTATATGTTTTATGAAAGTCCACGGAGGGAATATTTTAAGGCCAGGATTGTCACGCAGTCAAGCAGTGTCACGTATCGCATCAGGAAGAGGACTCAGAAGATCCTCTTGCCGTAGGACCTAGGAAAGAAGTGGTGATATTGCCCAGAACAGTTCCAGTGGTGCCACAGGTAAGCACTAGGCTGTTGTGGGCTGAGATGTGTGTACAGAGGCGTGGAGGCAGCAAGTGTGAGCAAGTCCTTCGGGAAGTTTATCTATGATGAGGTATAGAAAGATAATGGCTAGGTGCAAGAGAAAGATTTTTTGGGAGACAAACGGTAGAATAACAATGCTTAAGGGACAGACGGGAAAGGGAAGTAAAATGAATTAAAATGCATTATGTACATGACTAACTCCCCACGATGGATGTAATTATTATGTATCACAAGCATGTACTATTAAAAATGAAAGATATAATCTTATAATCAGATTTGGTTTGGATCCCTGCCTTACCACACCCATGTGGCAGAATCTCACATGCTGCTTAACTTCTCTAAACTTTTTCTCTTATATGCATAGCACAGAAAACAACATGGACCTTAAAAAGAGGATGAAAACAGTAAGTCAATGTACATTTAAGAGCCCTTAGCACAACACCAGGATAGATTAGTGCTTAGAGCCTAGGAGGTGCCATTATTAACGCTATGGGGGAGGCTACTGAAACGCCCATTAGTGGGAACCAGAAGCAGAAGTAAAGGAAACGGGGCCTATGGGTGAAATATAAGCCCCAAGATGGTAGGGCAAGCTGAGATCCAGAGCACAGATAGACAAACAGTCATAGGAAGGAGACAGAAATCACTAGGTGTGAAGGTCAGTTAAGTTTCTGGTTTCAGTGAGCAAAGTAGAGTCATTTCCTGCTTGTGCCTTCTGTTTTTTGATGATGCGAGTATTGGCATCATGTGATAAGGGGTAGGTGGGAGAAGCACAACCTTGATAAGAGTAAAAAAAATTAAATCTCACTCATGGAGATCACAGATACTTGGAAGTTTCTAATAAATGTGGAACACACTATAAGACATGTCAGGAAATTCAGATGGTGCATATGAAATGAATTATGTTAGAAAGGCCGTATTCTGTGTTCGTTGGATCACTTGATTTAGTTCTCATCTCTACTGAAATGCACTGACCAAAGGTAAGAAGTCCCTACCCCAGCTTCTGCACAGTTCCTAAAACTGCATCAACTGACGGATGCCGTTTTGGTTAGAATTAAAAAAGAAAAAATACTTCGAGAAAAGTATTGCTATTGCTCATAATTACTGATGTGATTCTTACATGTTATTGGTAAATGTGTTTATGTCAGTCTTTAAATAGCACTGGCAAAGAGCAAGAGGCAGGAAAGCAGTTTTTAAAACATGAAGTTGCTGGTCTTGGTTTTGGAATATACAAAGATGTAGTTTAACTTCAGATATAATAATTGAAATTTAAAAGATCAAATCAGAAAGATGCCATTCTGTAATTTCACAGGAATTTGTGACTCTTTGATAACCTAAAATATCACCTCAAAATTTGTATCATTTCTGTAGAAGGCATAGCAGAAAAACATCCCACAATCTGTCACAAAAATATGACTAATTGGTTCTTTATGCTTAATTTGGTTGAAAAAGCATATACTTTTGTCAAGCCATCATGATTTACCAAAATAAAATAATGACATTTAATTAGAAATGGTCAGATGAAAAGTCTCTCAAATCACTCACTTGAACAAAAGAACACTTATTTCTTCATTATAAAACACTTCATGTTAAGTATCAGAAAACATTAAAATCACGTAACTGTCCATATTTTGCTATATATTCTTTCTGCACTTTTTCTAAACATTTACACATATCCATGTGTTACTGGATGGTGAGTCCCATGGAAATTTTTTCCCAGTTCTTGATTTTCTGAACAAAAAATTAGACAAGACATGCAGAAAAGACTACAAAAATGTACATTCATGCCCACCAGCAATCAGTACCACACACCACAATGCTGGGCATGGTAGCTCACACCTGACTCGGGAGGCAGAGGCAGGAGGATTGCTGAGTTCGAGGCTTGCCTGGACTACATAATGAGCTCAGGGCCAGCCTGAACTACAAAGCGAGACCCTGTCTTAAAAAAAAACCCAACCTTCTTCTGGTCGGTCTTGTGAATGGTGCCAGGTTCAAATGAGGGAATGACAATGCCACATTCTGACTGGTTCTGTGTACAGGGCTCAGGTGCTTGCTGTCACTCTGAATCCTCAGTCTATGCATTTCCTCTGGGTTTTTATGATCTTTGACTCATTCCACCAAGTTGTTTGTCCAGTTTTTCCCAACTTTAATCTCCTACCTCACATGTTTTTAACAAAAGGGATACGTCTATTTTGATTTGACAGTATATATTATGAACATCTTCTCATGTTAGTAATTTGCTTCAATATCTTTTCAATAGCTGTTATTATCTGAATGTGCTCACATTTGGAAAGCAGTCGCTTGTTGCTAAATACTGCTCCTTCTTACCAACGTTTCTTTCTTGTTGGCACTATAACTTACAACAGGTTAAACATCTTTATAGATATAGCTTGGTATTTAAACCTTATATCTCTTATGTATGTATATTCCTAAAATCCTAATATTGAATAAAAGGCAGTGCTTAGCTTTCAACACGGGTTTATAACATCAACATTTAATGGCCATTGAATAAATAAGTAAAACTTAACTACATGCTTATTGAATTACTAGTGGTTTAGATACAAGAACACTCAGATGGTACAAATACAGTCCCTGCACTAAATGTTCCTGCAGTGTGGGATGAGAGAAAATAAACAGCTCTTTGTCATTGTGAAAATGACAGCCAGAAAGAAAAGACATTCCTTCTACCAGCTTAGGAAAGCGCCTGTTCTTTGTGAGCTCACCAACAGTTAATAAATAGCAAGCTTAGGAAAAATGTTGGTTTGATGAGTGATAATGTTTCTCATGGCAACTGTATTTCTTTGGCTGCTAGTGAAGCTGAACCTTTTTTTCATGTACTTATGCTGCTCTAACATGTTTTGGGGAAAAATGCTGCTTAAAAAATCTATACAATTTTGTGATTTTCTTGATATTCCTAGGGCAGTGGAGGCGAGCCTCTGGTATATGTGCCATAGCTGGCTGTTTGTATCACTGAAAGCTCTAAAAGGTTCACCATCGCTGTCCTAGGGGTTTATTTGTCTTCACTATGAAATTTCTGCAACTATTTAGAAAAACAGTTGAAATAATCAATAGAGCACTAAAAATTTGTATTTATAGTGGGACATCAAGAAACTCACTTGTTTTCATCGCACTGTCAGGAAGAATACTGCAGACAGTAAGCCAAATCTCCAGCCCAGTACTTACTGGTTTTCCAAAAGGAACAAGGAGTCCGTTTCCCTTCTCTCAATGCCTGAACCAACATTTTAATAGCCTTCTCCTTCAGGTATATTCCATTCCTATCTATTCATTCAACTAATATGTTGAGCAGCACAAAGGCTCCTATACTTAGTCCAGAGCAGCCATCGCAGTGACTGCTTATGGAAAACTACTTCCTGTTCTTTTGTGTTTGAAGGTGCTGTGTTAGCCACACTTCAGGAAAAGTAGCTCTCCACCCAACTCAGCGACACGACCTGGCGGTGACCAGACGATGCCCTGTTGTTTTTGGCCACCGTGACTGCATGAAGGGAGACGTCACTGAATGTCCTCTGGGAGGGATTTCCTCCCTTTCACAAAAGATAAACACTGAAACACACCGTCCGGCCCTGGGCTGTGAGACACTGGGGTGTCCGCTTAGGACCCCTACGAGCACAGCCACAACTACTCCTTTAACACCAGTGACCCCTGGGGAAGACGGCTGACTGTGCTCCATGGCTGGAACTTGCCCTTAGAGTCACTGCTCACCTCTGAGTTCAGCTTCTACTTGTGGAAAGGGCCAGTTGGACCGGTTGCTCTGCATATCTCAGATCATTTTGTAAAGGTCAACTTAACATTAAAAAGTAGAAAAGAGCTGGGCACGGTGGCTCACGCCTGTCATCCCAGCACTCGGGAGGCAGAGGCAGGAGGATTGCTGAGTTCGAGGCT
>PVIC010016225.1:0-34177 GCA_004025085.1 Thryonomys swinderianus | reverse complement strand
ATGTGATGAGGGGAAGGAATAAATATGATACAGAAAGAAAATAAAAGAGCATGTACAAAGGGGGGAGGAGGGGGGAGTGGGTAGGGATATGGGTAAAAATGAGAATTAACTTGTGGCATATACTGGTACAAATTTCCCAATGTTATATGTGATTTTGAGATGTATATAAATTGTACCAATAAAGAATTCAATTAAAAAATCAATAAAGAGCACTGCACATACACAAAGCATAGAGTCATACTATATATTAACCTTAATATACAGGCTAATGCACTCAGACACGACCTATTTTGGTTAGTGGCATAATGGCATCAGTACGGAACTGTATAATTTGGAAAGCCTGTGCCTGAGTGTGAGGCTGCATGTGGGAGTGAGAGCAGGTGTGTATGAAGGCATGCACACGTATCTCTACAGGTGTCAAGAACCACAACTATAGCATCCAAGTTAATGATGGTGCAAATCAGCAGCTGAAACTTAGCTGGGCAAGAATCTGCATAACCAAATGGGAAGAATGCCTATTATTTTCCCTTATAGGTGGAAAGAAATCAGAGAGCACACTGAAAGCTAAACAGCAGAGACAGAAACATCACCATTGCTCCTCTGACCTCTATTTTCGTGGATTTGGGTTCTGTAAGAGGTTGGAAAACAGATTTTAAAGAACTCATCAGGTGATTTGGGAACTCAGCTGGGCTTGAAACATGCAGAATTAGTTCAGCTGTCTTTGATTTGGGTCAAGATGGTTGAGAGAAAGTGAGCTCCTTGTCTAATTCAGAGTAGGATTGGAGGGTGACAGATTCGCTATTGGAACCCAGAGTCCTGCCTTCTGGGTTAGTGCTGGAAATCAGTCACCTATGAATGGTGGAATTTATTCTTTCTATGTATAGTCAGTTCAGTTGCAGCTCATTAGACCAAAAGTATGTGCTTTGAACAGTGTTTTGCTTCATTGACAAAAAACTGCAAAAAGGGGCCTAACAGTTTTTTCAAGTGCAACAATAAAAAGTTATATGCAAAAGAAGATTTAATTCCCTGGCCTTCTAAACATATGCCCTGCATCTTCCACTCCAGAGAAAAAATAATTTCCATTTAAAAGGTGTTTTGATATTGATTAGTTGAGACTAAAGTCCCACACAGCTCAACTGCTTGAAAATAAAGTCATAGCTAATGGCTCTTCCTGGATTTAGCCAAAGAAATGTTGAACAGCATCTAAAGAAACATCTGTCTTTTCATATGTATGAACAGTTTTTATTATAAATCCTATAGGATTCCCGAGCTTCATTATGAAAGAAAATCTGTATGATCATTTTAAAGACCATCTGCTCTGGGTTCGGGTTCCTCACCTCACTGGGTTTCCTGGAGCACTGTATCCAAAAGGAAATAAGCAGCTGTGAAAATTCATACCCCACCTTACCCTGCCCTCCCAGCCTCTATTAATAATGTAGATGCCTTTCTTTTTCCTTCCCTGAAAAGCTCAGGAAGAGCCAAAGTTTTTCCACTCCATTTGGATGATTTTCGTCGCTTTGAAGTAACACTACCTCGAAGCTAGGAACAATTTTGGAGATCTAAAGCCCCTGGAAAATATAATATCAGTTCTTTTCTCTCTTCATCTGATATATTGTGTTTTAAAAATACCAGTTGAATACTCTGCAAAAAAAATTTGTTGAACTGTCAGCACCTTGTGATTAATACAGATATGTCTAAGAAAACAAAAACAAAAACAGAAAACACAGTTGATATATTTGAGTTTTGAAACCACAGGGACATCAAAGTCTTTCTTGATGTTGCTACAAAATATTACCAAAGCAATTACATTTTACACTCTCTTCTAAGAGTAGCATTACATGGAAAGCTTTGCAAATTTATAAGATAAAAAGATGCCCCTGGAAGAACTTATTATTGAAAACGTGAGAAGTAATTTCAGAATGGAGTTGAAGTTATTGGTTTTGTTTGTTTGGTTTTGAATCAGGGTCTCACTTTGTAGTACAGGCTGGCCCTGAGTTCACTCTGTAGCCCAGGTGAGCCTCGAACTTAGCAATCCTCCTGCCTCTGCCTCCCAAGTGCTGGGATTACAGGCACGAGCCACCATGCCCAACACTGTTGTATGTAGTTACTAGGGACTGAACCAGGGATCTTGCGCTTGATAGGCAGGCACTGGAACCACTGAGCTAAATTTCTCCAGCCTGAAGTTATTGTTTTGTCTGTATAAAAAAGTTAGATGAAAATTTATT
This sequence comes from Thryonomys swinderianus, assembly GCA_004025085.1. Classification (NCBI taxonomy): domain Eukaryota; kingdom Metazoa; phylum Chordata; class Mammalia; order Rodentia; family Thryonomyidae; genus Thryonomys; species Thryonomys swinderianus. The sequence continues at coordinate 31,952 of PVIC010016225.1, read as the reverse complement.
TTCCCCTGATGGTTTATTAGTGCTACATACTTCATTCTCCTCCCAAATGCCTGGAAGCACATTCCAGGGGAGAAAGGTTCACTCTTTCTGGGGCTCAGAGCTGTGGCCACACATCCCATCCATGTTCTGCGTGCACTCTCCTTTTTAAATTTTTTGTTGTTGTTGTTGATCAAAAGAAGTTCAATTCTTCCAAGATCCAACTGAAAACAGAGAACAAAACTGGACTCAGGGATTTGAGATCTGGAAATAATTTATAAGTAAAACTATAGCCCCCCATTATTTAGCTGTTGGATCTCAGGTAAGATGCTCCTCTATTGTGAGCCTCACTTTCTAAATTGGGATACAGAGTCCATACCATTGTCATGGAACCTGAGAGAATCTAAAGACACATCACACATTTTGGCCCATGTACCATAAAACATTTATTCCAAGAACCAAAAAGCTATCCTGAGTTATTTTTATAATTATTTTCTTTCTGAAACAAGATTTTTTCAAGGGCCTCTTGGCAATGGATCAAGTTCACAGAGTCTTTGTATTTTATGAAAGCCCAGTTTTGCGCTAGAAATGTAGTAGTAGCCAGTAAGCACAGATTGATGGAACACTGCATAGCTAGAACAGGGACTCTCATTATTATTATTATTGTTATTGTTATTATATTATTTTGATTTGGGCTCTCTTCTTATGTACCAGCTGGGGCTTCAACAGTGACCACATGTATTCTTTGCCAAAAATACATACATACATACATATATACATGCATGCATGCATACATACATACATACATACTTCAATCAAGCAAGGCCATCCAGGGCAGATCTCTTGCACAACTTCTTTTAGCATGAGTAAAAGCTAAAATGACTATAACTCCCACCATGGTGCAGAGACCCCAGGCCATTTCTGTGTGCAGAGGGTGCTCTGGCAGACAGGACTGGGTGGGCACTACCTGTAATTAGAGTGAACACAGAACTCCATCCATTATGTCTTGTACATATCGCTCATGTCCTTTACTTTCAACTGAGTATGAGTTATATTTTTTGGCCTGGTGGTGTTAATAACTGTTCTACTTATCCCACGGATGAGTTGAGAAATAAGTATCTGTCAAAAGATGAAATAATAAATGTTAAATGAATGCAAAGGTAATTCTTCAGTGTTGTATATGTATTCACAGGGACTGCATTCCAGCTCTTAGGATACATACATTTTGTCTTCAGAAATTTATTAGAAAGCCAGGGACTTAGCTCAGTAGTTCCAGTGCCTGGCTCACAAGAGCAAGGTCCCAAGTTCAATTCCTGGCACCAAAATAATAAAGGTATTAGCACTTTCAAAAGTTCAGATTCGAGTCTCTCCTGGATGGGACTCATGCCCTGATGGAGACAAGGTACACAGAGATGGGTCCACAGCATGACAAGAACACACATGACATGTTTATAAAGTACAATACAGTTGGTTGTTTGGGCCAAACCTGCAGGTACTGAAAGGGTCCCAGCGTCAGCAGAATGACAGAGTAGGGGTGATCGCAGATGTTCCCCTCCTCCTGGCTTTCTGTTTCCCAGCAGCTGAGGATGCGAGCTTTGATAGCCTTTCAAAAACACCCTATTCTGCACTAGCTCTAGATTTCGCAAGAAATGCAATGCAATTGCTGTGTGTCTTGAGTGGCACACCAATGATCCTCAGGTGTCCTGCTATCTGGGTACAAGAGGATCATCAAATCAGAAGGGAAAATCTAAGAAATTTAGGACCGAAGAAAAATAATTAATTTGTCTGTTACAGGCCATTACGCATGTAGAGGGAGTTAATATGGCAAAAGTGCATCTCAGAAAGTAATTATGCTTTGTCTGCAATCAATAAAACACCTTGGGGAGAAAAAAGCCACTGGCATAGCAGTTAAAATTAGGGGCTTCACACTGTATCTTGAATTATCCTTGGCCAGAGTAGCTGCTGTGATGCTTATAAAGGGCCGGCTTTGAGATTCCAACTCAAGCTCTTTCCTTTCTCCACATCTCTCCACTCCATCACTGAGGACATCTATTCTCAGTGAGCATTTAGGACATAGTCAGACACTGAACACTTATAAAGTCTGCTGGGGCTCATTCGTCACTGTTGATATTGAATTAACTGCTCTAACGGGCTACTCACTGGCGAGGGTCTCATAGCAGGTGGCATGAGGTAGCAAGAAGAGAAAGAAAACCTCTCCCAGACCTTTCTGAGGACAAGGCCTGCTTGACCAAAGCACTCCCTCTAGGTCCCAAATCTTAAAATCCCACCACACGTCATGTGCCCACACTGGGCACCAAGTCTCCTACACATGAATCCTGGTGGGCCACATCCGAATCCTCCCAGGGTGAGCCCAGCCCTCCTCCTCAGAACCACCTGTGATGCCGTGTGGCTGGGTGGGTGACGGTGCCACTGCGCAATCGCATCAGAGCAGCTGGAGCAAGACTCAGTCCTTGGGGAGCCAGCAGCCTGTGGGTTCAAAGAGGGCTCTGGCGCTGAGGACCCTGGGTATTTCTAAGTGACCGCTTGTCAGACTCTTAGGTAATGTGCGAGGCTACCCAGAAAGGCTTTCGGGGCTGCAGGCGATCTGCAGCTCACAGCCAACCCTTCCTCTGCCCACAAGGCTGAGCTGCGCGCTGCTGTTCCTGCCACCTGCCAGCCCTGTGCACGGGGACCTGTGCCCTGGCTGGCTGCCATGCTCGGGCTGTCTCCAGTGCACACTGAACTCAGCGGAGCCCCACGCTGGGCCGCCGGGCTGGGGGAGCGGCTGGACTAGGCAGAGCCTGCCAGCCCCTTTCACCTCCTTGTTGTAAAGTCTTACTGTCATTCCAGTGGGGGCTTTGGAGAACCCCCCTGAAAGTTTCCTATTTTTGTTACTGTTTATTTATTAAATATTTAAATGAGACTGGAAGATACTGCAGATATTTTCCTTTCCTTGTTATGATAATAATTTGAAGCACCTGAGAAATCTCTTGGTATTTCTCAAATTGGTATCACTCCTACTCTTATTGTTCTAGCACAGAGGCCCTTGTACATGTTTGGAAAGTATGTGGTCATGTATATTCCCCATGTATACATATGTAATTGGAAAAAGAGGAAACATTCATGACAGATTCCTTTGTGGAGGAATTAGATACATGCTTGACTTGCCTGGGTAGGAAGTACTTCAACTGCACTTGAATACTATTATTTTTGATTTTTTAAAAATGTTTTTGACACTGGATAGTTTCAACTCAAGAGTTTCCACCTTAAGATTGCCTCTTTGGATTTAAGCATTATTTCTCAGTCTTACTTAGTGTCCTATGAAAACCCTCTCTGTTTAGGGCACATGGTAGGTGCCTCTTCTGGCGTCTTCCAGGGAAGGGCCAATCCAAGGACACCAGGAATGTGTTTCAGCATCACTCACCCCTGCACAGCACTAGGGAGAAAAGCCAGCTGAGTCTGCCTTTAAGGAGTAACAGCTACAGTGGTGTGCTCTGTGTCTCCTCCTTCGTGCTCCTTTCCAGAAGTCGTGAGGACCTGAGCTGACTAGGGCTTCCCACAACACCAGAAGCAACTTGGGGGCAGAAAATTGTGATTAAGTTTTGAGTAAATTCTCTTTCAGATTCTTCTTTTAAGGAAAAAAATCATGGGAAATTCTGGATTACCCTGCTGCGCACCACCCTCTTTGAGAGATGTGACTTTAGTGATCATGACACGATGTCAGAAGCTACTACTTACACCCCCTTTCCTCTGAGACCCACCACAGCTTCCATACCTCCTGCTTGAAAGTTGGACCTGCTGATGCATTGCTTCCTGGTTCAGGGTCCTGGGACCAGAAACACACTTTACAATCAACCTGCTCCTCCCGGCCTGTTCATCCAGCCCCAGTTCCACTGATTCTGTGTGCCTCCAGCTTCATGGCTGTGACCTCTTCATTACTATGGAAGGGTCACCAGCATTTTACAGCCAATGAGTGATGCCTATGACTTACATGTAAAGAAACTGAAGCTCTGGCAAAAACAAAATGTTGGAAAATTCCTTCCATGAACAAATAGCAGAATTAGGCATTAGAATCTAAATCTTCCACTCTCACTGTGTCATCAAAATCCAGCAGGGGTGTGAAGGCAGCAAAGAAAACAGTGGAGATGGTGTCCAGCACTCACTAACATCCATGTGGTGCCAGAACTGTGCCAGGCAGAGACATCAGTCTCCATCTTGCAGGGTTTGCCCATGGGGTACGACCAGGTGGAATCACCTCTGGGATATGGAGAATTTTCACATTTCTTCATTCACTCATTCATCCAAAAATCATCGGAAATCACTGATGACTGGTTTGTGAGATCAATATTTTACAAAGAGAGAGGAAGAGGCTGTATGGCAAGGTCTTCATGGGCAAATTGAAATCACATTCCTAAGCAAAAGTGAAGAAACTGGTAGAGTCTAGAAGAAAAACAATAGTAGAGATTTCTCATCATTTATATATATCTAGGGGCATCTTTTATTAAATTTCTAGCCCTCTGAATGCAGGTCCAGAGTTTGCAAAGACTTAATGAAAAACAAACTCGTGTTTGCTAACTTGGATTTTTACCAATGTCTTATGTTTGTTTTATATTATTTCACCCAAAGTAATTCACATGCACTGGTCTACTTGGTTTTTCCAAGCTGCTGTGGATGAGGAGTTGTTATTGACTTCACTGAGTATTTGGGAAAGTGAGAAAGATCCACACATGGTGCATTCAGAATGAAATAAAAAAACTCATCTGTCTTTCCACCACACTCATTCTTAATCCAAGCTGGCAATGTGGACTCACATTTTAGTAGTTGACACAGCAGCACACTCATGTGAAGTGCAGTTTACAAGAGACATACACACTGAACTACTTACTCTAAGGGGGTAGCTGTTTTCCCTTCCAGAGAGCTCAGCCATTTCCCTCTATGTGGCACTATCAATGACAGCTTGCTAACTTTTCCATCAGAGCAAGTCTTTGTTGTTTGTTTGCATTCCAAAGTAGCAGCACAACAGTGATTTTTCTATTATCTTTTACTTTTTATCCATGGTGCGAAAATCCTCCTGTGAAATGCCCTGGAAAATTGGAAATAGAACTTTGATCAGCATCGGGTTGATCTTATTTTGTGGTGGTGTAAATGAATCTCGTCATGTTCAGAAAGTCCTGTCCCCCCAGGATCTTACCTTGTGCACTTCAAAGCGCAACTCCTCTGGCTGGGAACCTGTGAAGACTCACTGTTAAACACAGAGAAGTAACAGCTCTGGCTGTCCGCGACCAAAGGTAAGTTTTGAGGTCAAATTGACTTTTCCTGTTGTTTGATTTAGAATCAAAGACAGTGAAACACCAAGCGCCTATCAGCATTTCCAACTTTATCCTAGGCAAGTGTCTGAATAAAGAGTACACCTGTCTTACAGACCTTTCCCAAACCCCTTCACATAAGGATTAATCTTCATTTGTCATCCATTGAGTTATTGATTAATTTTTTTCTCCCCCGAGGGGAGAACATGTATCTCAATTTCTTTATTTACTTCTCACCACTTAGCACCTACACAGTGTTAGGTGTCAAATCCTCCCTTCCTCTCAGTCTTCCTGGAGAGTCTGCAAACACAGCGCATCAGCAGGTATCACATGGTGTTGGTGATACATGTAACTTTCTCCCAGTGGATGCTGCTCTTCCTGTCAGGAAGAAGAGTGCTGTCATTCATTATGGCAATTAGCATAGTCAGTATTGAGGACACTTTTAGAAAATCCTTACTGAATAGGTGATGAATGAGTACAGGAATGAGTGAATGGATGAATGAATGACTCCTTAATCTCCAGAGCAAGTTTTTGTGGTAGATAATAGAACTTAAAGTTCTGACACAAGAAAGTTAAGGATTAGAGTGCTTACGACATAACTGCGTTGATATAAAAATATATTTTAAAAGTAAAATTAAAATTCAAGATTTTTATAATTTTAAACATACTTCTGTCTAGAGAGTGCAGATTAAGACTTTTAAAATGTATACTTGTAATTGTCGATTCTTATAAAATTACTTTAACAAGCAAAGATAACTTGATAGATGTTCTTTTTCTTTTCTTAATGGCTGAAAATTTGACATCTAAGAGGATTGTAGATGGGTCTCAAGAACAGAACTTTTACTGGAACCAAGAAGAGATTTATCTCCTTACATCCTATGACCTATCTTTCATTTTGGTCTTTATTTATACCTTTGGTTTCTCATGAAGGAAGTAGTATGCAATAGAAAGAAAAAAGAGAGGAGAGAGAAGAGAATAGAAGGGAAGAGGGACCACAAGATGGGTGTAAGTAGCAGGGAAGGAAGAGAAAAGGATTAAAAAAGAATGAATCGAGAATTAGGTACATGGGCCAACTCCCCACAAGAAATGTAAACGTTGTGTGCTACACTCATGTGCAAAAAGAAAAAGAAAATGATCTGGTCTCTAGGGGAAGAAAAGAAGGGCTCTGTCAGCTCTAGAATTACAAAAGCCCAAAGAAACAAGGGAGAAAGACACAAAAAAACGTGACCCAGTGTTAAAATGATAGGAAAGAACCATGATAGACAATGCTAAAGACTCCTGAGAATTGAGTTATTTCCAAACACTTCAGCTTTGAGGAGTGAAAAGTGTGCAGCTTGGCCTTGATCCCTGGCTGGGTTCCTTCCTGCCCCTCAGGAGCGAGGAGTCTCTTTGAAGGACGCACGCCCAGCACACCTGTCACGTTCACTGGAGTGCCCAGGAATCCTTGCTCATCTAACTTCAGAGACCAGAGCTGAACAGCACCTAACACCTTTACCTCTGGTTTTTCATCTTTTATTTTAATGAATAACATAATTTTAAAAACAGAAATGAATAAACTTAGGGCGGATATGTAAGAAATGGAAAACCACATGCATTTTATGACTTAGTACAAGCTTCAATATATAAAGGAGCAGGAGAGGAGAACACTGGCAGTCGAGTCTGAGCTCTACCATCCCTAGAGATGTGAACTTAGGAGTGTGTTTGAGCTTCTCTGAGCCTCGTGTTGTAGCCCTGGGATCATCATACCTGTTTCCATGTGAACAGCAGGACTGAGTTGGCCCACACATAGTGGAACAGCCTGGTGCAGTGTAGCATAGGTAGCAAGGGCGGGTATCCTGTCATCAGCTTTCTTTCCATAACTTGGTGCAGTAAAACCTTGCATTGCAAATAATTTGTTCTTGGAGTGTTCCACAAGATGAGCAGGCATTTCTAATAAATTTAACTTGATAAGTGAGCAGTGCTTCGCAACACGAGCAAACCATGATGCCAAACATTGCATCTTTCTAACCAAGCCAATGGTTTTCTCTCTCTCCCTCTGACTCTCCCCTTCTGTTTTTATCTCTCTTTCATTTCTCTGTCTCTCTGTCTCTACCTCTGTGTTTCTTTCTCTCTCTCTCCCTCTCACTGTGGGACTCTCAGTGATCATCTCCCAAAAGCAACAGGTTACAGAGGAGATAAGATGGAGGAATCTCTCACTTCAAATGAGATCAGGGAGATGTGAAAAATGTGGGAAACAGTACGAAATTCTGCAGAAAGCCACTCCCTGAATAAGGCTGCAGCCTTGTGAGTGATGAATCTGTTTCATGGCAATGTAGTGTCATGTCTCCATGAAACCCTCAGAAGGAGACAAAAGCCACCATCACAGGATGGGCTCCTTGATAGCACACCACAAAAGAAAAGATTCCATCAAGCCAATAAGTAGCAGCAATTCCATCAGTGCCTGAGAAAGTCACTCTAAACAATAAACCTCCTCACTTTTCCCCTTCACGCTAGCCACAAAGATAGCACAGGTTAATTTATGTTGCTTTATCTTTTGTATTTTTATTACTTTGAATTATAGTATTGGAATCATTTTATATGAATTTTTGAGTTGTGGAAAAAATTGTGTTTTCATTTTTTCTTATGGAGAAATTCACTTCAATATACAAGTGCTTTTGATTACAAGCATGTTTCTGGAACAAATTATGCTAGCAAACCAAGGTTTTACTGTATTTACTAGTTGTGTGATGGCAGATTATTTAGTCTGTCTGACCCTTGTTGATTCTCACCTGTGAAACATAAAAGAGTGACAACCTCATAAGGTTGCCATGAAAAGTAAATAAATTAAGATATGCAAAACTCAGGATATCTAACATAAGAAGAGCTTCCAAAGTAATTATTTTTCCTTCTATTCTGGTAGTTTCTTTAGTCATAAAATGGAGATTTGAAGCACTCCCTGCCAAAAGTAATCACAGAAATTGGTTACATGTTAATCATGTTTTAAAGCTTGACAAAAGTTTGACTCAGTGTGAGGATAGAGCACCCTGCAATGTGCCACCATATGCCAGTCATTTCTCTCCCCATCATGTGCTTTTCTTAAAGAAAGAGCAGACAAAAGAACCCACATCCAATGACTTTAAAGCCAGTATTCTGTCTAAACTGCCTGACAGGACATCGTATTAAAGAGAGCTGTACACATGGGTCGAAGCGATTGGAGTCAGAGAACGTCTCCTTATCCGAGCTCACTGGAGCATGCTGCACTCCCTGCCTTTGCAAGCAAACGTGCTCACAGAATCGGACCGGTGAGTGCTTAAAGGCTGACAGCTGCTCCAGGCTTTTCAGACTCTTGCTACAAAAGTCTGATGATTGCAGTGAAATGAGGTTCAAGGTGAGGAAGGAATGCAGGAGCAGCGGCTGATAGCTGAGCTGGTCATGGCAGAATAAATGCCTTTCGCTTGTGTCTCTGTACAGCTCACATACAGGCCAGGCTATTGTAAATGTTTCAGCCGAATGTATATTTAGTTGGAGTTGGAAGCCCAGGATTCCAGCCCCACCTCTGCTGCTCATAGGATCAGCCCCATGTGGCCTTGCGAAACCCCCACCCCTCTTAACATAAGGAAAGTGGTGTGATGGTGAAGCTCAGTGGTGCCACCAGAGCTGATGATTAATTTGGGAGCCACCTGAGAGATTCAAAAACACACTTCTGGATTTTTCTGTGTGGGGTGGTGGATGAGTGATTTGGGGGTCTATATCTCTGCCTTGGCCCCTTACTCTCTGGCACTGCTCCCCTTCTCTGCTTCTCAACTCTCTGTGAACTGAGTGACTTTGCCTCTCCACACACTTCTGCCATGATATTACTGCTTTGGAGCCCATTTACCATGGACCGAGTCCTCTGATTCCTTAAACCTATGCTTATTCAAACTGTGTGTGTTTGCTATTTGCTTCCATTTTTTATTTATTGGTACATACTAGATAAACATTATCCTCACATTCATCTTTGATAATTTCTACTTGTACATGACATATCTTCTTACTTTTTCCCATTAGCTAACAAAAATGGCTACCTCCTAAAATGAATACTGCATGATACTGCTTTGCAAGTTGTATCAAGTCACATATATGTATTATATTTACATAATTCTTATTACTTTTGTGAGAGATAAGGTAGACATAATCTCATTCATGGTCTCTAGGCACTAACTTCTTAAACTGGTCAATTTTTGAGGGGGTAAAATCTAATCATAGGTACACCTAATGGAAAAGCCCAGTTAGAAGCTCTACCCTCCTAATCAGAGGAGGTAACAGTGCTATTGGGCATAATCGGGTTCCCTGGACTTGTCAGTGAGACTCAGTGAAGGAAACATCTTCATACCTGGGATCCCAGCATGGTTTCTGGGGCCAATTTTGGACATTCCGATCTTCATGTCTAGTGAGCAATTCTGTACTGTTGTCCCATGAGCCAGCTCAGCTTATACTGCTCATACTCTGGTCAGAATGACCTGTCCTCACCTCATCCTGATTGGCTCTTAACACACTTGCTGTGAACATATTCTTTGCTGCTGGAACTTGGCATCCTCTTTCCACCTAAATAACTCTTCATATTTCTTTGGGTTCATCCTCAAAATGTTTCCCTTCTTGGTGGATGGCAAATCCCAAAGACTGGGGACCTTACGAAAGGATCTTGATATCTTAGTGCCTAGTAATGACCTGGCCCTGATTATACCTTCAGCAAATGTTCTGAAGAAGGAACAAAAACAGCCAAAAAAATAGTAAAAGGGAGAAGCTGGGGTCAGGACCATCAGGGGAGGGTACAGGAAGAGGAGCCAACTCTGATACCAGCTGTCTGGGGAAGAGTAGCACGACTCTCAGCTGGAGGTACCTGTAGGACTGACGGTGGGGGAGTTGGGGAGGCCCACTGCTGGCTGCTAAGGAGTGACCGGCGTAACCAACCACATCCAGAGCAGCGAGTTTTCTGCTGCACGAAGAACCAGACAATGGTGGGGCAACTACAGTGGGGCAATTTTATAAAGGCAGTCTGTTGTTTGTGAAGAATGAGAAGTACATTGTATTCCACAAAATTTCTTCTAACGCCCCATTTTACTGCAACTGCACATTTTATGATTCTAAAATAAACAATGTCTTGGGGGGAGAGAAAAAAAGAGAGAGAAAGAGAGAGAGAGAGAGATCGAGGTGGAACTGACATAGAATAATATCTCACGTGGGATGCTGAGGTCCCGCCCCCTCTCCTAACTTAGATCTACCACCAGGCTTCACACCTTCAATAATGGTCGAAGTTACTCAGCTCAAAGCTTTGTTCACAGACCCTGACCGTGCTTTCTAAAGTGGCACCTTCTCTGCCCCTCTCTGATCCTTCTTCCTATCTGCGTTTCCCCGGCAGCACACAGTCACTCTCTGACACTGTGTGATACACCTATTTACCCATTTGATGTCAGACTGGCCCATTAGAAGGTTAGCTCCAGGAAAGCAGGAACTTTATATAATTTGTTCAACTCTGTATCCTCACCACCAGAAACAGCACCTGACACACGGGCGACATCCAGTGCATGTTGTTAGGAGAAGAAGTAAATGAAGGAGCTTGATTTACTTGAACCTGCCTGAGGCTATTTTGCTATGCTGGAAGCAGCTGGTGTTGTAAAACCAGATTCTACAAACTTTCAAATGAAAATATGACTGGCACGAATTTTCTGTGCTGTGATCAGAGGCTGGCAGCTTCCTTTCCTCAGGATGCACCTTATTAGGCTCCTGCAGTCTTCTGCACCTGCTCCATTCGCGTCCACGCAGGTTTAGATCTTGCCGGTCTTACTCTTGAGCATGCGTCCACCGCTCTTGAACCCCAGCTCGAGGCCATGCTTTAATCAGGGGGTCTTGACTGCCAGAAAATAAGTTCCCCAGAGCAGGGACTGCCCTGCCCCCTTTTTTTGCAGCACCTAGAGCAGTCAATGGGCTGCCTGCTGACACACATTGTTGTGTAAATCTACAGCGAGTGGGTGGGTAGAAAGGAGTATATTACTGCACTATCTTTCTAATTCATCTCAGTTATTTTGTTTTTCCATCCATTTAACATATCCTACACTCTTAAGCCAAACCAGTATTTCTGAAATAGTACTTTGTAATATCTACCCTTTGTGATGTCTGTTTGAGTGTACAAGTTCTCAGTAACTTGTCAATGCTTATAGAATAAACTGTGTATTCCCGGCTGATCTGAGGCCTTTCAGAGCAGAGCTGACAGAGTTCCTGCTTCTCAGAGCCTTGTGTTGAGATTTCTGCCTCCTGGGACCAGAAAGTGGAACCATTGCCCCAGCTGCACCTGTGCAAGGTGCAGAAAGTGAGACCAGTGAGGATTACCCTCGATTCTTAAAATCTAATGAAATTTGCCCTCCTGGACTCTGGACTTGGATCTGCAGTCCCTTCTCTTGCCCTATTTCTTCCTTTTGGAATAAGAATGAATAGCATCTGTGATTTAGGAGTCAGTAACTTTTTCTGGTTTCACAGTTTGCAGCTGAAGAGGAATTTAGATTTGGGACGACTGGGTGCGCGTCACCCACATCTGGTTTAGATGAGGGGAAGGTGAGACTGGTTCAGATTTGAGAGTGAGTACTGAGGTAAGTCTTACAGCTAGTGGGGTGGAATGAGTGTGCTCTGCACACAAGAAAGACAAGCGCTGAGGGCTGCAGGGATGGGAGACCATGGACTGAGTGTTCACCTGAAGCCCTGACCACCCTTTGCCCAACTGTGTGGCTGCACTTGAAGGTGGGACTGGTAAGGAAATGTTTTAAGGGCAAATCTCTGGTAAAAGGTTAGAGTCATTTTCAGAACAGACATCAGAAAAATCACCCTGTCTTTCCATACACACGCTGAAGAGAGGCCGCATGAGGAAGAAAGAGAAAGCAGCTTTCTGCAAGCCCGAAAGGGCTCTGTCCCTGGGAGTCCACTCGAACAGAACTTGATCTGGCACTTGTGCCCTCCAGAACTGTGAGAACACAGACTTCTCCTATTCAGACTATCCCACCCATTGCAATGGTTCAGGCTGGTTAATAGACCACAAAGTACCTTATCTTTCCTGTGGCTTCATTTTACCTGATACCATCTCCCCTCCTAAGGCTCCTCATGCTCTGCCAAAGTGGATGTCCTGCATGGCCCAGGGCCCAGCTGTCTACTTTTCCTCTTTTGTTCCCACCGAGGATGGAGGATTGGTACTCCATCAAACTGTTTCACCGAGTGAAAGTAAAGTGAGTTGAGATGAAACACTGAGTAATTTAAATCTCATACTTCAGGAAGGCTTCAGTTGGGCAGCTTAGACAGCAGAGTCCAGTGATAATCAAATATACCGAGATAGTGATGACAATAGCCGGCTCCTACAGTAGGTGCAGAGGAGTCCTTTTGAAGACAGAGTCTTCAATGGACACAACACTAAATGATAAACTGTGGTGTCTCATACTGACCCTGGTGCAAACCCTTGGTCTCTCCAGATGCCGTTGATCCTCTGATCCTTCTTTTTCTCATTTACACCATGAGGATAGTAATTCTTGTTTGTCGTTTGATAAACAAATGAGAAATGAATGAAAGGATGAATGGGACAGGAGTTTGTAAACCAGAGCTTTGCAAACCACAGACTCTTGCAGCATGGGAGTTAGTTATTCTGCCAACCAGCACAATGCCCGACACATGCTCCAAGTTTCATCAATGTCTGTCGAACAAATGCTCTTTTGAGTTGTGGATTCTGTTTGGCTCTCATACACTCCCCCGGGCTTCACGGGCCCTTCCTCAGCCAGCACGAAGCAATTCCAGCAAACGCTTTCTCATGGCAGTTTAATCCCTTCCATGTTACCTGTAGGAAGTGGAAGTTTAACTCCAGCAATCTCGAGTAATACCTCACATGAAATCAGGATCTTTTGCTGTAATCTAAATTTAACTTTCATACTATTTATGAAGAAAATATTTCTGAGCAATTTCATAATTTGCAGTGGAAACCAGTAAAGTTGTTGATGCTACTTAAGAAAGAAATTCCCACTATGGTTCGCTGTATTAGAACTCTAGTCTTCAACACATTTGAAATTTGTGATGAAACGATTTAGTTTTATTCTGTTCTGCAAGATCTTTGATTCAGTCCTGTAAGTAAGATTTGTATATTCAGGTGAATGCTGGATGCAGCAAAGCACATTCTAAGCTTCCCTTGTTCATCCTGTTTGAAATAAATAAATTAATAAGGTGGAAATTAATTCAGAGTTTTCCTCAGTCCTCCATGGTATGACCTAATAAGTTAAATACAGCTGTATCTTTGGCAGTGCAAACTTCAAAAGCAATTCATTGCTCTGTGTCCTTGAAACTAATAATGATCAATAAAAACTAAATCAGCTACTTTAGTTTTCAGATTTATTTCATTTAATTTTCTTAATAATCCTAACCCAAAAGAGAAATGTACTTCTAAGAACTGGTCTGCTTTGGATACTGTACAAAAATATCATTTGTTAATAACGTATGTAGCACATTTATTTTAAGTAAGTGGAATTTCTCACAGTGCTGCAGGCTAGAAGCCCAAGAGATCAAAGCGCCAGCTGGATGCAACCTGTCAGGAGCCCTCTCCAGCCATCTCCAGGCTGCACCCTCATGCACAGTGGGGACAGGCACCTCCTCCACAAGGGCACCGACTTCTCATGTGGAGACCACTCTCCGGACTTCATCTAACCCTGATTCCCTTCCACTGACCCACTGACAGGTACTGCCACACTGGGGCTGTCACTTCCACATGTAAAGCATTGGGGAGGACACAGTCTACAACACTGCTTTCGGATCAAGGACGCTCACACCTAGTATAGCAGCTGGCTTGCTCAGCTGGGTTCATAAAGTGCATCTCTGAAGGGGCTATGGTTGCAACTCTCAGTCATTCCCAACTTGAATTTTGCAATCTTTCAAAAAATGAAACTACGACATTTTCTTCCTATTTCCTTTGATTTTCTATAATTCACATAGCTCAGTCACTCTCACCTGGTGGACTTTTCCACACAGAAATATCCAGGGAAATCTTCCCTGTTGTGATTGAGAGGTGCTGCTGTAGTCCACTGGGGGAGTCCCGGGCTGCTGCCCCATGTGCGAGGCTCAGGGCACCTCCCAGCACAAAGCTCGACTCAGCCCAAGGAGCCCACACCTCCCTCGACAAGCCCGGACCTCGGCATGTGAAGTCCTTCATTTCAGACTCAGAGGGCAGGAAGGTGGTATTTCCTGTTCCAGCTTTTTTTTTTTTTTTTTTTTTTTTTGAGGCAGGGTCTCGCTTTGTAGTTCAGGCTGGCCCTGAGCTCGCTATGGTGCCCAGGCAAGCCGCCGCGAACTCAGCAATCCTCCTGTCCCTGCCTCCCGAGTGCTGGGATTACAGGCGTGAGCCACCACGTCCGGCATTGTAGTATGCGGTGTTGATTGTTGGTGGGCGTGAGTCTCCACGCCCAGCATTATATGTGGTTACCGGGATCAAACTTAGGACCCTGCGCTTGCGAGGCAGGCACCGGAACCACTGAGCTAACCCTCCGGCCCACTGTTCCAGCTTTTTGTATCACCCTTTGCATCCTGGGATGGACTGCTGTGAAAACGTGTTGGTAAGTTTTATTCTTTCGTTTTGCCTTCCAAAGTCCAAACCATGAGGTTAAAAAAATGGTCACCACACTAAATCCTCAAGCAGAAGTGGCTTGTTTAGTACACTGAAAAGAAATAAAAACTAAACTCCAATCTTTGGAGAAAGAGAGGGAAAGAGAAGTACATGGAAGGGAAGAAAATGAAAAGAGGATGAGAAAGTACAAGTGGGAGATGACACTTCTAATTCTAGTAAATACCGACAGTTTCACTGTGAGAAAATTAAGTCTTCCTGAACCTCAGTGTCTTCATTTGCAGAGTAAGAAAAATGATATGCATCTAATAACACTGAACATTTCCATAAAATAATATAAAGATGGATATAGTACGGAGTGAAAATAGTAGTGACAACAGCTAACAGTAATGAATCATGACTATATAAAATATGACTTATTGTAATACTTATATTTATTTTATTTACACAGCATATTTATAAGAACATACATTGGTTATGATAAAGTATAAATTAATTAATAATATATAAAATTATGCAGTTAATATTAGACACGTACAAAAGTAGCAGTGATAACAGGGATAGCCAATGTTCTGCACAGCTGCTTGTTAGGATCTTGGTTCGATCCCTGAATCAGCCAAGGCCTCTGAACTTTAAATAACTTGCTCAAGTTCACAAAGGTGGAAACGGTGAACATTGGGATTCAAAGTCAAGCTGTGAGCTGGCGCTGGCTGGGTCTGAGGTGGTTCCTGGGGCTGAAATGAGGATCCCAACCCAGCCCTTTGCAAAATAAATTTGCGGATTTGCTGACACCCTTTGCAGAAAAAGAATTTCCAGGATGTAGGGTCAGAGGCAGGGGAGGCTCCTCAGGCAGAAACTTAGGACACACTGAGTTTGCAGCTGCTCAAAGGAATGCGACAGACTGTTTCCTGGAACAGGAATTGTGTGTGCTTTTCTTGAGGGGATGGACAGCCAGGGACTGTGGCCCCAGGAAAGATGGCGGCCCCAGGAAAGATGGCGGCTTGTTCTACCGGTATGAGCCCAGATTACTTGGAATTTTTCGACTTGTTCCATGATCTCAGGATCAGATTCCTCTTTTGACTTTTGCATTTAAGCCAATGTGTGGCTTCTGTATTGCTGGGGGATTTAGGGTGACGTGTTCGGAAAGGAAGGAGCCTGAGTGTAGCTGGAGAGAAATTGCTATGAGTCACCACCTTGGTAACTTCAGGTGGGTTCCGGAAGTTGCATCCTTATTAAAAGTACAACTTTTAGTTGTGATGCCTGTATTTTTTCCATCCCACCTCAGAGCATAGCTGGCTTCACGTTGCTGGCTCCTGCTTGGGGTGAATACATCAGCCATGGGCTTTATGGGTGGTGTGAAAAAGGCAGCCACGCAGGTGCAGATGGCACGAAGGAGCAAGACTGAGGTGAGCTGCTCATGTCCCTTAAGGCCCCGAGTTGGCACCATGTGACCCTGGCTGCTTCCGAGGCCTGGGGAATGTGACCTTCGCGGATTAAAGGAGCCTGGGGAGCCTAAAAGTTTCCAAAGAATGTCAGTGCCTGTCCTACCAGATAAAACAGCCCTTGCCTGCACTGAGGAGCCACAGTGCTGTGCATTGCAGAAATGCTAAATCAACAGAAGCTGGCAAGCATTTGTGTGACCAGCTCTTCACAGCATAGCCAGCTCCCCATGGCCGCCATTCAGCACCCACCCCACTTGCATCTTCAGAGTGTGTCCTGCAAGGGCCCCCAGGTCTCTGGTTAATTAGCCATCTAAGAGAGGGCAGCTCCTAATGGAGCATCACCTTCCTTTTAACCATAAGGTCATTGTTCCCTCCCCACAGGTACAAGTGACCTAGAAATAGGCTACATTGTCCCAACCCTGGGAGTATTTATTCAGCGGCCTATTTTCCACTCTAGGTCAGCCAACAATGGGAGAGGCAGGCAGCACAGCCAGGGCCAGTCGGCGTGTGGAGGGAGCTCAGTCCTCAGCGAAGCCCTATGACAAAAAGGAGAAGCAGCTGTGGGCAATTGATGGCAGGCATGCTCAGAGGTGCTGGCACACAGAGCAGGGTGGGTGCGATGCCCTGGGCCTGATGAGGCTTGGCCTGGCCTATTCTCCTGTGTGCGGGCTACATGCTGCCCCCAGCTCCCAGCCCGCACTCCCAGGGCCTCCTCAGAAGTTACCAGCCTCGCCTGTGCCCACAGGTATGGTGTGGGCAAGTTCCTCTATGTCCTGATCCCATGTTTCTGGGGAATAGCCTTGGTGTGCGATCGCAGCCGTGCTGGGCAAACTCGAGCTCCCTGTGTGTTCTCTGCTCACACTGTCTGTACCCCATCCATCCTCTGCACCCCGAGGAGATCTTGTCGGGGTGCATGCCTCTGCACTGAAGGGATGAAAACAATGGCAGTCAGCAGTGTGTGTGTGCAGGTTGTCAGTTTAATTAGGACAAAAGAATTTGGAGTATCTTTCACACTGCACTGAGTAGAAGACAGACAAATTTTATCACTTATTAATCAAGGGCTTAAAAGACACATTTACTTTTCAATAATACAGAATGCTGCTCTAGGGGTAAACTCACCAGGTAGGTACCAGTTCTGCTTCTAACAGCACCAGGTACCAGAAAGTGCATGGGAAAAACACCTGCTACCGCCCTACATGAAAGGTCAGGCCATGCCAGGTGGGACATGGAAGGCAGAGGGTAAAGATGCATTATCAAGCCGTGGGAAGCAACAGGAGCTCAAACATGCAGGAGGAACTCTGGGTGCCAGGGAAGAGCAAGCACCCTAGAGACATCCCAACACAGGACTGAGATGCTGGAGAAATACACCTTTTGCTCTATGTCTCGGTTAAAGGCAGCTTCCTGCTGGGCTCTCCCTTGTTCTGCCTTTACCAAAATAAGCTAAAAAAGTGAAGGGAAGAACCTACTCAAAAACGTGGTGGAGCTGGGTGGGGGCTGGGCTGGTGTCCCTGGAACAGCCAGGCCAGAGGCAATTGCCTGGCACCAAGAACATTGGTGCCGAGCCTGGTATCCATGATTGAAAGCAAAGAAAGACCCATTTTTATTGAATCTGTGATAAAAAAAACAGACCTTATGTCAGATGCCTGCTCTACTATCCTCTGCAATTTAATCTTTGCATTCATTCCTTGAAGGTATTATCAATATTCTGGTTTCATTTTTGGGAACCTAGACCGAGAGACTATGAAGCTCCTTCCACAATTACAGTGAGGAAGGGCCAGGCACAGGGTTCAGTCTAAGGGACTCTGAGATCTGTTTTTCCTACTTTCCCAGGCACATCTGCCAGAATCCAGCCACTGCATGGAAATTGTTTTTGAACCTGCAGATTGAAAAGTGCTAGAGGAAGTAAGAACAAGGGGAAGGGGTCATGTTGAGACTTGCCTTTGGACCAGGACGCTGTGCAGGTAGCCAGAAGGGGAGGGAGAAGCCCATTAAGGAAATCTGGGAATGGGCCAAAATTGGAAGGCACTGTGAGAACTCCCTGGCTAGGCCAGAGGGAGCGGGCTTTGGGAATACCCAGTGTGCGGAGAAATATCTGAACAGCTTCTTTCTACCCATCCCCTTGGAAGCTTATTGAAGATTGGGAAAGACTGGGAGCCCAGCCTTAGAGTAGATGAGCCCAAAGCCTCAGAGAGGAGCAGCTTCCAAACAGCACTGCAGAGACCCACCTGACAGGAGCTGCAGAGGGACGTGTGTTCAAAAATGCCAGAGCGGATAATTGTCATGACATTTGATCAATGAGTGAGGAAGTGAGAGATCTTTCCTTCAAGGGGTTGAGACCACACCCTGATCAAGCACTCACTTCCCAGCCCTTAAACATAGCGGGACTCTGAGTTTCAGCAGGAAAGAAAAGATCCTGCTGAGAAATGGAGCATCGCCAGGCTGTACTGAGGGAGAGGAGACGTTGGTGCAGATGGCCCGCTGCAGGAATGGAGGTCGCCCTACTCTCCGAGGGATTCTTACGCAGAGCGAACTTCACCTCCCTCTCTTTCAGCGGAGTGTCCTAGGGTTGTGCTGGTAAGTTACAGAACTCCAGCAATCTGCCTGGGGACACAGAACACCCAACCCCCAAGCTGGTTCCCACCCCAAATCTTCTGCCTTTTTGAGACTCCTTTCTTAACTCCAAAATGATGAATTTGAGATGATTCAGTATTTAGGTTTTTTCCTCTGTTTCTGAGGGCAAGGTAAGACAGATTACTAAGAGAGATAAAGCGTTGCTCAGAACCTTACGACAATGACCAGGTGAAGCCAAGGCTACTGGGAGTGAAATGTAAGCAAAGGCTCAAAATATTGTTAATTTTATTTTCCTAATTACTCAAAAATATATTTTATGCATTTGCCTAACATTCTAAACAGTTTACTATTTTAATCTAGTTCATTATAACCATTTAAAATTTTAATTCAGTATTTAACTTAATTTAAAAATTATAATTTCTACTGAAATTAATCTAAAATAGTTCTTTTTTGAAAATGATATAATATAGAGGACAAAAATAAGTATTATTTTTTAAGCAGAAGTATAAAATAACCCATGACTTACTGGAGCAAATATTCTGAAAGATTAGAATTCTTCAAACTGAACTTTAGAACGTGCATACACGAATTAAGCCTGAGTCAGTGTGACTTGAATTAGTTCTCCTTTCTTTTCATCTTCTTTTTAAAAAAATATTTCCCTTCAACAATAAGGAGGGCCCATCTGGCAAATAATCTAATAATAGAACACACTTGGATATATTTAAGAGGTGTTGCCACAAATCTGAAGCAAGCTCCCTTCTCTGAAGCATATCCACAAAGTAACTCTAAGCATTGTCTAAAATTCCAGTAGATGTTCATTGTTTGAACCTCTGTGCTGAGTGTTCTGTGACACAGACTAGTATACCCATGATTTACTAGATCACGGTCACTTAGGAAATGGCTGGATTGCTCAGTTCTCATCTGACACAGAGCAAACCCAGCTCAAGCTGCCTCCACAGGCAGAGAAGAAAGAAGGTGAAGAATAACAATACAGGGTCACCTGGGCTACCCACAGGGGTGCACGTGGTCTGTGACAGACCCAGTGAGCAGCTTGGGAGGCATATTCCTGAAACAAAGCATCAGGCTGAAGGTGCAGGTAAGTGGTAGAGCATTGGTTTATCATTGTTCATGACCCTGGGTTTGACTTCAGGTGCCACAGTAAATACAAATGCAAAAGGGTTACTGACAGTTTGGAGATGTCAGTCAAGACCAGTAAAGAGGACATCATAGAAGATGAATGATCTTTCCCAACTCTCAATAAATGTGCACACTCAAAATCCAATCAGGCACAGATAATTCCATGCTTATAAACATCAGTTAGAGCCTGCCATGTTGGCACATGCCTGTAATTATAGCACTGGGGAAGATGAGGCAGGAGGAGCACTATGAGTTAGAGACTAGGCAACTACATAGTGAGTTCAAGGCCAGCCTGAAGTGCATAGTGAGATCTTCTCTCAACAAAATGATAAATAAAGTAAAAACCAGTTAGTAGGAACTCGCCACACTCCAGTATGTAGCGTAAATGGTTAAATGTCAAGCAGTCCCCATATACTTCTTCTTAGAGTGCTCTAATTCTTAATTTCCCATTTCTGAAAACACTATATAAAGACTAAACTATGTTTTGTTCATAGACATTGTTTTATAATGGCAGTCTTTTTTGGTTAGCAAGCATCATTATCAATCTCTGATTTTTCCTTTATATTCCTAACAAATGTACCAGAACAAATGAATCAGAAACAGTGAAGAAATATTAAAATGATAAGAACAGATACTATACTTGATCTTAGCCAAAAGTCTGACAAGTGATTTGATGGAAGAAATAATGGAAGAAAAATACTGTGAGTTGCAGAAAAAAACTGAACCTGTGCTTTGGAGATTTTGTAGATATAATACCAAAAAATAAGTATTAAAATATCCAGCTCTAGAAAAAATCTTACATTTTAATTCAAAATACCATACACACAAACAATGTAAATTTAAATACATATTATCTATTAAAACTTTACTGGTTTTGTTTTTGTCTAAAAGAGAGATAAAAATATTTGAGTTCAAGAAATGAGAAATGTTACCTAAGATTTTTACTTCTTATACAAGCCATAATTTGTAACTATGAGATTTAGGAAAAAACATAAAAGAAAAACATTAAAATATTTCATGGCTTAGAAATTATAGCCCCTTTTCTAGAAAGTGGTTACTATCCACTCAAATAATACACAATGACATTAGAAAAGGATTAATTAAGACCTGATGGGAACAAATTAAACTGTACTATGATAGTGAATTTTGCTGTTGCTGAGACACAGCACCTGCCACCAACAATTAAAGGAAGAAAGGCTTAACCTGGCTCACATTTCCAGGGCTTCAGTTTATGCAAGGCTGGTTCCAGGGTAGAAATACTGATAGAAGGGCAAAGTCGAGCAAGGATAGTCAGTTCATGGCAGCCAGGAAGCCAAGCAAAGGAACATTGTCAGAGAAGAAGGGGCCGAAGGCTAAATATAGAACCCAAGGTGACACCTCCATGACCCGCCTCTGTGACCCATCTCCATGACCCCTCCATGACAGTCAGAAGTGTAGCTGGTAATCCAATCAAGTTGGCACAACTGAGTTCACCACTGCAACTGGAGTGTAAAATAAACATTAACGTCACCTCATGAGGGCTGTTGCATTATGCAATCCTTAGAGCTGCTGGTTGTAAAACAAATAATTAGGTGGATGGCTAAACGGGACTCTAAGAAATCATGTGGTGTCGTACTTCTACTTTTAATGACACCCAAACAACTGTACAGACAATATCAAAGCAAAAGTAAATGCCAGTGACTATAGGAAGATGGAAGATGGCACATAAAAAAGTAATGAGAATTTTAAAGAATATCAGGCTAAAATACAAACCTTCACCAATAAAAGTAGAATGAAGGACTGGAGATAGGAAAAACATATTTACAGGTAGGGAATCAAGAAAAATTTCTATGGGGATGCAGTCTTCCTTTTAATGAAACCTAACATGATTATATGAAATCAATAAAAATTAAGGGAAATTGCAAGTAAGAAAATATGGAAAATAATTATTGTCAACCAACAGTGAGCAACATACATACTGAGATTAAATGTCTTAAAGTTCCTTAAGACCTCTGTGCTGCCCTCTGGGAGAGATCTAAGTATCAGGACAGATCAGTCCCCTGGTACCCCAGATGTGAGAGTTGCAGAAGCCCCCTGATGCTTGAATTCCATCATACGCTACGTCCTTACTCCTCACTGTGCATGGATCACTTATCCCTTTCTCTGCCCTCTTTTATCTATCCTTTGCCCCCCTCCGGCCAGCCTTTGTGATTCCTCTGTGTGGTGACATACGCGGAGATCCCCACACGTCCCTGCCTGGACTGCTTATCCTCTGCTTGTCCGTGCGTTTGTCATTGTGTTTGACACATTGATTGGACATTGATCTCTGAAATCCTTGGAGAAAAAACCAGAATGATTCTGTTTTGTCTTGGTGATCTCAGAGCTTTCTGCATTTCCAGAGGAAAGTGCTGTGCCATTCCAGTAATCCCACTTCTAAAAGGAACTCGTGTCTATGTTCAGTCTACTGACCTACCGCGACCGTTGTGACTTCTGCCCTTACTCTAGGCTTCAATTAAAGTCTGTGCAAGGAACTGGGCTTCTATAGCTTGTTTTCAAATATGTGAACTGCAGTCATGTTGGTCAGAGTAGATTTAGACTTTGGGTAGAAATGGTAGAATAAAATTTGTTGAATTGCATTTATACATTCATGTACTCTTACCTCAAGTAGAAGCTAAAATTTTTTTCCAAAAAATAATAATTGCAGCCATTTTGGTTCCTACATATTCTTGCATCCCCGTAGTCATGAAATCACAGGCCTGTGATGTTTGCCCTATAGGATTTTCTCAATCCAAAACAATAACAGGCAGAATTTTCATCTGAGTGGGAATTTTTTCCCCAATAATTACTTTGTAAATAAATACGGGGAAAAAGGTAAATATTGGGAAAAAAGTGCACCCTGGACCCTGAGGATGGGGACATCCATGTGAGAAAGCACTGACCATAATCCATTGTGGACAGCCTTGGGTCACCCAATCCTTACTGGGTGTCCACACCTAAGCTGTGCTATGAAAACTTCCTCAAGTTCCCAGGAGCCAAGTTCATGGGCAGAGAGAGCTCTGGGGAACATTCCAAGGTCCTAAGGCTTTACAATTAACAGGTTACACCTATTTTCCCAGCCAACTATGCTGTGCCCTAATCTCCTGCCCCACAAAGACATGATTTTATAGATCTCATACAAGGAAAAAGATGAGACCCAAAGTTCCCGGTAAGAAAGAAGACAACAAAGCAATGATATTTTGTTCTTGTTGCCATTTTTCTGAACTGTTATACTTGCCTCAGGAAATGTGCAATTTCTGAAACAGCCCGTGAGGCTGCTGCAACTTTCTAATCCCTTATTTCTGTTTATGTTTTAATTTCTCTCCCTTTCTCCCCCTCTGTCTGTCTGTCTGTCTGTCTGTCTGTCCATTGGTCTCTCCCCACTATTTAGAGCTATGCCTGGGATCTAGGAAACATGAGTGAGTAACTGGGAGCTTCACAGATATTGCCCAAGAAAGCCTGGTCACAAGCACATGTTCATAGGACACAATGATGACTTTGCCTCTAAGAAGACTTTAGGTATTGAAATGAGCTGAACTGTGCCTTCCCAAATGCATGTGTAGAAGTTCTAACATTCAGAACCTCAAAGTCTGACTGTATTTGCAGGTAGGTCCTGTGGGGAGATAATTAAGAAACATGGGCCTAACTCAGGACAGCAGCTGTATGTGAGAAGAGGTTAGGACACACTAGAGAGAGGCTCCAGGCACACACATGCACAGAGCAGCTGCAGCAGGACCCTGTGTGGGAATAGCAGCTGCACATCAAAGAGAAAAGTGTCTGGATTAATAACATGGGTGAGGCTGCATCTTCACTTCCAGCCTGCAGAACTCGGAAAACAACCTTCTGGTGTTTAAACCATGCAATCATTACTGCTCTGTGCTGACAGCCTTAAGATAAGTAAACAAAGCTAATACAGACACTGAGATTTACAGAGTAGATTTGGTTAATTTCTTCTTTGAGGAAAATAGTATTTATACAAGGCAGTGAAAAACACATAAAGACTGAGCTCCTTGAACGTGATGACCCTCAAAGGCACTGACTATTCCCAGAGTCTCTTTCGTTATCTCCTTTTACATGAACATGCTTTACATACTTTGAGTTTCCACGAAAGAACTCATAAACATGCATCCTTTTCAAATTTAGTTTCTTTTATTACATTTACAAATTCCATGGGTTCTGTTGTTTTGATTGTTATTCACTTTTGCAGCTATATCAAATTCCATTTCATGAATTTGTTGTATTTATTTATTCATCCAAATGTTAGTGGCCTTTAAGTTGATTCTGGATACTGTTCTTGAGAATTAAGTTTTAGTCAATATCCTCAGGCATGTTTTGTGGGACCTGTACACATCTCAGTCTCTAGGACATGTGCCTGAAAGTGGGCTCAGGAAATCACAGATAAGACCAAGCATTTTTCAAAGAGACAATACATATTCTCTCTGCTCATTCTTTTCTCACCAAGAGTGAATATTATCATTTCTAAAAAATCTTCCAGCCTTTCTGATGGGCATATCATGATGTATCTCTCCATTTTTAATTTGAATCTCCCTGAGTAGTAGTGAGATTGAACTCCTTTTCATATTTTGATTAGTCATTCAAATTTTCTTTTTTATTACCTATCTGTTCACATCTTAATTTTCCTATTGCATTTTCTTTTATGAACTGCTAAGAAACCACTATAGATTCCTAAAACAAATTGTTCATTCACTACATGGGTTGAAAAATGTTCTCCTTTTGTGCAGCTGACCATTTCTTTCCATAGAAATTCTTAATTTTAATGCACTTTGCCTTATCAATCTCTTTTCTATGTATTATATCAAGAAATGATTTTCTAGTCTGAATACATTAAGACGGTCTCTAAGATTATCTTGAAAACTGTTATTTCTGTGTCTTTCACATTGAGGCTTCAGGAGACACTGGTGTATTGTCTAGAAATTTTCACTCCCTGCTGGTCCTTGGAGGGAGCAGATACTATGAACCTCTAGGGTGCATCACAGATACAAGCTGAGAGAGATGAAAGAGCAGTGCCTGCTGAGTGTTTGTATGGAGATCTTGGTTCCCAGCACTTGTCCATGGGAAGAGCACACCCTGGGAAGCAGATGAAGGAGACACGGTGGAGGTGCTCCACACCCCAGAGATAGGCAGAACCCATCAACTGGCAGACCTCAGAGACAGACAAACCCATTGTTTCCACAAGGCACCGAATCTGTCCAGAAGACAACTGGGCAGTCTTGCACAAGACAGAAGATGGCCTGTGAGGGACCTCACCACGGTAGACCCCCTTTCTGGTGAAGTACAAAAGCTTGCAGTGTGGTCTCTTGATTGTTTTTGCCAAGGTAGAAATGTGGCCCAGGAAAAAGATTACCTGAGTTCCAGGTCTTTGCTTGATGTTGGCTTCATTGTTTTGTATCAGTGTAAGCTCTGTGATGTCCAAGATGAGGTTTGTATATCTTCAGTAGATTCTGTGTTTTAGAACAGATGTAGGTTTTCAGCAAATTGAGAGGGAAACACAAAGAGTTCCTATATACCACATTCACTCACTGATGACACAAACAGGCTTCTTCATAGTTATATCTCCTATGAAATGTACTCATTTATTATTGGTGATGAGCTCATGTCAACACGTTCTTTTTCACTCAGAGACCCTTATTGACACTGGGGTTCACTCTTGGGTTTGCACCAATGATGTGTACCCACTACGTAATAAAATGAAGTATAGTTTAAGTGGCCTACAATGGGTTGTGCTCCATCTCTTCATGTCCCCCACACCCCAACTTCTAATGATCATTTGCCTTTTGACTGTCTCTATAGTTCTAATTTCTCTAGAATGTCATAACATTTTAAGCAGACACCATGTAAACTTTTCAGATTGGCTTTTTTCAAGCAATTGTGGGAAAATTTAGAGATAAATTTCTTCCATATCTTTTTATAGTCTGATCACTTATTTCTTTTAGGCCAAATTAAGATTCCATGGCCTTGAAGTGCTATGGCTTGTTTACCTGTTTGTGTACTGAAGGATATCTTGATTGGTTCCACATTTTGCCAGTTATGAATAAACTGGAATAAACATTTGTTAGCAGTTGAGTGGACAGAGGCTCTCAATTCTTTGAGGTAAATACCAAAGGGCATGGTTGCTGGATCTTCATATGTTTTATAGCAGTGGTTGTGCAGTCTTGCATTGCTGCCAAAAATAAATTAGAGTGTGAGAGTCCCTTTGCTCTGTAATTAAGAAGCACAGGTAAGAGGCAAAGGACAGAGAGCAGGGCCATTTCTCCACTTGGTGTTTCGTCTTTCAAAATTCTATCATTCTCGTGCTGGGTGTGGTGGCTCACGCCTATAATCCCAGCACTCGGGAGGCAGAGGCAGGAGGATTGCTGAGTTCGAGGCTTGCCTGGGCTCCATAGTGAGCTCAGAGCCAGCCTGAACTACAAAGCGAGACCCTGTCTCAAAAAAAAAATTCTATCATTCTCATGAGTATTTTATCTAAACTGAAGAACATATATTTGGTAAAATGAAGACACATTAGCTGCAAACATTGCTGAATTTTATGTGTACTTACACCTCCACACTCACAGCCAAGATCAAGGATGGAATACGCCCGTTCTCCTAGAAGCTCTCCCATAAGATTCCCCAGTCTAAAACAGTCCCCAGGCTTCAGCACTCCTCTGTTATCTGTTCTCATGGATTCCTTTATCCTTGTCTTCACTATAACATAAATGGCATAGGACAACACATGTTATCTTGTGCTGTCTTTTAATCAATAGGCTTTCAGACTAAGCTATGTTATCACATATTGCCAATATTTAGTATGGCTGTGTAGTATTCTATGGATGACATACATTCATTC
Source organism: Thryonomys swinderianus (assembly GCA_004025085.1). Lineage (NCBI taxonomy): Eukaryota > Metazoa > Chordata > Mammalia > Rodentia > Thryonomyidae > Thryonomys > Thryonomys swinderianus. Next base: position 5,063 of record PVIC010016225.1, on the reverse strand, counting down.
ACTTTCTGTTGATAGAAATTTAAATTGATCTTAGTCTTTAGCTATTATGAATAAAGCCACTATATGAAAATTATTGCATGTATGTTTTGATGGAAGTTCCACTTCAGGTTGCAGTTCTTCTAAGAATCATTCTGAAACAACACCTGAGTTCTAAGAATATCTAGATCCAAATTTATACATGTTACTCTTTCATGTAATTTGGCAACATGGGTGATTTATAGGAAAACATTGTTAAAATATCGAGGAATTTGAGTGAAATGGGCAAGAGAATGATTTCATCCCTAGTAAACATAGCCATGATGCTTTATTTTTACAGATTATTGATGTGTATTAATTTGGGAATACAAATAAAAATCCAATTAAAAGATGGATCCAACAGTAATTCCTTTATAGGATGTTGTAAGAATTAAACAAGATAAAGTATGAGCGATGCTTAGCATAATACAGGAATTCAGTAAATAATAGCCATTTTAAATGATATTTTTACACAAACATCATTATAAAAACATTAATGAATTTCAAAAGATAATGAGAAAATTCCATCTCCCAAACACATTATATAGTGGCCATTTGTCTTTGTTGTCTTCCAATATTTATCCCACCATGTACATAATTTTTGTATAACATGAAATAATGTACAAGTATGTTTATGTTTATAAAATTCATATGAAGTAAACTTTCATGTTTCATTAATTATGAAATTCAGTGGCTCATATCCCATGAGACCAATGTGACACAAGTGTTGAAATATATTTTAATTATTGTGTAGTGATTGTACATATGTTTGGACTGTTGGTGACATGTCAATGTTTGTATCAAATGTGCAATGATTAGGTCAAGGGAATTGACTTATATATCACCTCGGATATAGATTTTCTTGAGTTGGAAACATTTAAAATTCTCTCTACAAGGCATTTTGACTATCCAACTAATTGTTGCAAACCATAGTCACCCTAATGATTCCAGAACAATTTATTTATGATTGTGTTATATCCTTCCTTTTTTTCTAATTATCAATAGTTCTCTGATAAACATTTAAAAATATATAGTGCTTTTGACTTAAGATGGTATTTTTCACTTAAGTTCTTAAAACCAGGTTTGCTACTTGAAAGGATATGACTGTATATATTTTTCTTAATAATTCATTTCTATATTTCTTCCTAAAACAGCTTTGACAACTTATATCACCAGCAGAATCTGAATATATTGATTTCAGCAAGATTTTGACAATATTGCCTGTCGTCAGCATTTTAATTTTGTGATAAATTTGGAAATTTAATCAGTACAATGTTTCTTTCAATCCACAAAATTTAATAATGTTGTCCAATGGACTGAATTATTTATTACAGTTTTTATTCAGGTCTATCTTTCTTTTGGAAGTTTTCTCAAAAATACATTTGCTTCTTTCACTTTTAACAGGGCTTGTGAATTATTTTCCCATATTAGGAATGTCCAGCTTCTCAGTGGAAAGCTTCAAGTAACTTCAGTGAAGTGTGGGATGTTCTGAATTGTTCTCTTTCTTCCTTTTTTCTAACAACACTAATTTGTCTTGAACATGAATCTTTCCTTCTGTCTGTCTATCATCTATTGGTCTGTCTGCCTTTCTAAAAAACATATTTCTATTGTGAAGGACAGGCTTTCTTTGAGAAACACCATGAGCTATCACAATCCTTCAAAAAAGTGCTTCTTTAGAAAAAGAGGGTAAAAGCAAAAGGAATTTTCCAGTCATTTTAAAACTCAATAAAACCACAATATCAAAGCAGGATGAGAACATTACAAGAAAAGAAAAATCGCACATCAATTTATAATGAATGAAAATACAACATTACAAAATATTATTAGCCATTTGAAGTTCACTGAACATAAAGGAAAGGCATGATAATAAAATGGAGCTGTAATCGAGAACACAACATTTAAATATTAAAAAACAACAAAGCAAAAGAGTGCAAAAGTCATATTATCATCTTAATAGGTTTGAAGAGTATATTTAATACAACTTTATATTCATTTCATACTGCCAGCCCCTGATTATCAGATCTCCTTTGGTCAGCAGCCCTTGCTGGTTATTTACTCCTCAGCCCCAGGAAATATATCTAGTAAATTCTTTACACCCTTTTGTGAATTGTCTTCTGATTACTTACATTGCTGTCTATTTTTCTAGCTGTATTCAGAGTTCCTTGAAGCAAGGAACAGTGTCTTATTAATCTTGCTACAGTGTCCCCATGAATCACAAAGCATAATACTGATTTAGTGGTTGGAAAAAGAAATAAAATTATTTTTTTCATCTAACTGATCTGTTTTAAGTGAAAGAACATGTGTATGTTTGCGTGTTTGTTTTGGTTGTAAATACGCTGGAGAGACAGCTTTCTTGGGTCTTTCATTCCAATTCATGTCATCTGGAGGGAGGATAATGGAAAAAGTACATTTCAGTGTACCATGGACCCTGCTCTCAGAGCCTGACTTTGGCTTTTCCGGAGTTGCACACCTTACACCACACGAACTCAAAGTTATCACAGGACACCGGAAGTGCCTGTATCTCAGGGCTCTTCTTCCTCACGTCAGTTCATTTTTGTATACTTGCCTGGCTTGGGTTCACCGCTCGCTTTGTCATGAGAGGGGCTGTTTTATTTTTAGGATTGATTTACTAAGATTGGGAAAACCCAAATCAATTCCTTAAGAACGGGAACTCAAGCTAGGTTAATTTCACCCTGTTTCCAAAGGCACAGCTCATCTCTCCCACTAGCGGAGGGAATTTTCCTATTGTAGCAGCAATTGATGCTTCAAGTGCCGAAGAGTTTCAAGATGGCGCATGAGAAGAACCCTGACAGGGAAAAAATAAACTTAAGGGAAAGCGTAGCTTTCCCACTTCCAGCGCTCTACAGTGCAGTGGGAAATCAGGCCTCTGGATTCTATGCCCAGCTTTGTCACCGGCAGAATATATTTTGTCACCAGCAGGGCGCCTGCTCTGAGTAACTGAAGGATTCAGGCTGAGAGATGCCGCTGATGTGAGGTCTTGCAGGGCGGGGTGCACAGAGTGCGCACACTGCACCCGCAGAGGTGAGGCCGGAGCGCAGGGGAGACGCGCGGAGAGCACACGGGGTATTTTCTCCACAATCTGCTCTAAACCCTGACTGCTGCTCATGCGCCCCGGCACCTGGGCCAGCACATGCTCTCCACAGGGCCCCACAGTGCCTCTTAGCTTCTCCGTCTCTTAGCTTCAGCCTGCAAGGAAGAGCGCGCTCAGTCGGGCCCGCGCTGCCGCCAGAGCCAGGAAGAGGCCCGCCAGCCCCCTCGGGCCGAGCTGCAAAGGCAGGACGGCTCACGGTCCTGGCTCCTGCGCGGCATCTGCGCGGCAGCCGGGACAGCTGGGCCCTGGGTAACACTTCGCCTGATGGGTTGACACTGCCGTTGCTGGCCCCGGGCCCGGGCTGCTGCGCTCCAGTGGGGGCTCCGTACCTCTTGTGGCTGCAGGAAAAGCCCACTCCCTGCCATCTCCGGCTGCACGACACTTTTATAGCAACTCTTGGCAGGACTGCAGCATTGAAAGTAATGAAATATGCAGCATCTCACGCCTCACAGAGCCAGTCCACCGTCACTCCCTGGAACCCACCAATGTGGGCGGGGCGGTCAGCTGCAGCTTTGGTTGCCGTGAAACCAGACACTAAGACTTTGTTTTGCCATTTGTTTCCCTTTGTCAGAAGGTATAAAAATCAGATGAAGATTAAAGGCGGCTAAACCATATTCTCAAGCGATACAAGTAAATTACTTGAAAGTAAACAAAATAGGTCTTGGCTTTTCCAATATGAACTCTTATTTTGAAGCCAGTGTTACCACCAGAAATTTTGAAATCAGCCCACTTCTTGTATATAACCGGTGCCACTGGGGCCTTTGTGAAACATGGGGGCAGTGTAGCCCAGGGTGGTGGGAGGAATCTGACTTCCTCGGATATAATAAACTTGCACAAGTTCACTTCAGTCAGATTCTCAACAATATTAGGGAAGCACTGTGCAATGCAAATTCACCCAGCAAAAGGTCCAATTCTATTTCTGCCACTTCCTAGTTGTGGCGCCTCCATAAAGTCACCAAGTCAGGGAGCCACCTCCTCTTCGCGCGTCCAGGCCTTGCAGGCGCTCAGTACTCAGCCCAATCTCCATGAGAAAAACTTGCTTTGAAAGTGAAATTGGGGAACCCATGGTGATACTGTGTGAGAATAAGGCTTGCCTACAAGACCCTCAAGTTAGACAATAAAGCTCTGTTCATAAAACAAATGCTTGTGTCTGTGTCTGCCTGCACGCATGTGTGTGCACTTTCCTCACACAGTGAACTGTGCTAAGGTTCAGGTGTGGTTTGAGTGTAACATGCAGAGATTCATGTCCTGAACTTTAAACCCTACTGAGATATTAAGAGGATTAAAGAGGGATAAAGACTTAATCAAACTATGGTGTTTAAAGGTGAGAATGTTAGGAGGTGACTGGGATTAGATAAGGTCATTCGGGTGGAGTCCCTATGATTGACTTAGTGAGAGAGAGAGAGAGACAGACAGACAGACAGACAGACAGAGACAGGCGAGAGACAGAGATGACAAAAACACACAGAGAGAGAAACAGAGAGAGTTTCTAGCTTTGGCAGAATTAATAGATAAAATAGATCAAGGCTATATTAAGGAAACAGTATTTTTAAATTCAACACATTTTCAGTTTGTTGTTGCTGTTTTTGAAGTTCTAGGGATTACACTCAGGGCCTTTGTGCTAAGTTACATCCTTGGTTTTTTTTAAGTTTTCTTTTTTAAAAAAACTTTTGCATGGGGCCACTGTGAGTTGCTAAGATGCTCAAGATGGACTAAAAATTGTAATTTTCATGCCTTAGCCTCATACACTTCTGGGGTTAGAGGTGTGCATCATCATCATCCCAGGCTGGAAATATTTTTTTTTTAAATTGAATTCTTTATTGGTACAATTTATGTACATCTCAAAATCACATATAACATTGGGAAATTTGTACCAGTATATGCCACAAGTTAATTCTCATTTTTACCCATATCCCTACCCACTCCCCCCTCCTCC
>PVIC010016224.1:0-34191 GCA_004025085.1 Thryonomys swinderianus | reverse complement strand
TTTTTGCTTTTTGAGACAGGGTCTCGCTTTGTAGTTCAGGCTGGCGCTGAGCTCACTACAGTGCCCAGGCAAGCCGCCGCGACCTCAGCAATCCTCCTGTCCCTGCCTCCCGAGTGCTGGGATTACAAGCGTGAGCCACCACGTCCGGCATTGTGGTATGCGGTGTTGATTGTTGGTGGGCGTGAGTCTCCACGCCCAGCATTATATGTGGTTACCGGGGATCGAACTCAGGCCCTTGCGCTTGCGAGGCAGGCGCCGGAACCACTGAGCTAACCCTCCGGCCCTCAGCTGCCAATTTTTGAATTGGGTCTTTAAATTGGGGGGGACTGATTTTTTTAAGGTCTTTATATATTCTAAATAGTAAGCCTTTGTTCGAGAGACAGCTGGTGAAGATTCTCCCAATTTGTTGATTGTCTTTTCACTCTGCTGGTGGTCTCCTTTCCTGTGCAGAAGCTTTTTAATAAAAAGAGATCCCATTTGTTGGGTTCTTCTGCTAGTTCTCGTGCTATAGAGGTTTTGTTCATAAAGTCTTTGCCTAAGCCAATGTCTCCAAGAGTTTCATCTAACCTGTTTTGCAGCAGGTTTAGTGTTTCTGTTTTTACATTTAAGTCTATAATCCACTTTGATTTTAGTTTTGTACATGGTGAGAGAGATAGGTCTAGCTTTAATCTTTGGCAGGTTAAAGCCCAGTTTTTCCAGCACCATTTGTTAAAGAGGCTGTCTTTCCTCCATTGAGGATATTTGGCTCCTTTGTCAAAGATGAGTTGGCTTAGTGTATCTGGATTTCTTTCTGGATCTTCTAATCTATTCCACTGATCCTCACTCTGTTACTTTGCCAGTACTATTCAGTTTTTATCACAGTGGCTTTATAGTAAAGTTTCAAATTGGGGATTGTAGTACCCCCATTGTGTCCTAGTTGCTTAGAATTGCTTTTACTATTCTAGGTCTTTTGTGATTCCAGATGAATTTTTGCATAATTTTCTCTAGATCTGTGAAATGTGTTGTTGGGGTTTCAATCAGGATTTCATTGAATCTATATAATAATTGTGGGAGTATAGGCATTTTGATGATGTTAAACCACATCTTCTTATCCAGTCACCACTGGATTGGCATATGGGATATTTCCAAGATATAACTAACACAAACTAAGCTGCTATAAAAATGAGTGCAGTGCCAGAGGTGGCAGCTCATGCCTGTAACCCCAGCACTTGCAAGGCAGAGGCAGGAGGATTGCTGAGCTCAAGGCTTGCCTAGGCTGGTGAGCTCAGGGCCAGCCTGAACTACAAAGCAAGACCCTGTCTCAAAAAAAAAAAAAATGGGTGCACATATATCGCTGTGAGTGATGCTTTTAATTCTTTAGTGTATATACCTAGCAAGGGAATAGCAAGATCAAATGGAACCTCTAATCCTAGATTGTTGAGGAATCTGCACACTGATCTTCACAGTGGGCTCACCAGTCTACATTCTCACCAACAGTAGAGAAGGGATCTTCTCTCCACATAACCTCGCCAGCATTAGTCATTGGTTAATTTCCTGATAGCAGTCATTCTTTGTGGAGTGAGATTGAATCTCAATGTGTTTTCATCTACATCTCTCAAATGACCAGCCTGTTTAACATTTCTTCATGTGCTTCTTTGTTGCTTTACTTCTTCATCTGAAAAAAAGTCTGTTTATTTCAGATGCCCATTTTTTAATTGGGTCCTGAAATTTGAGAGATGGCATATTTTTTAAAAGTTCTTCACACTCTAGATAGTAGCCCATTGTCTGGGGAACAGCTGGTAAAATATTTTTGCCATGCAATAGGTTGTTTTTTCACTCTGTTAATGGTTTCTCTTGCTGTCCAGAAGCCTTTTGATAAGATGAGATGTCAGTCATTGATTCTTTCTACTAGTTCCCATGCTATAGAGGTTTTGTTTAAAAAGTCTTTCCCTATGCCAGGGTCTTCAAGAGTTCTACTTAAACTCTCTTCCAGTAGGTTTAGTGTTTCTATTTCAATATGTAGATCTCTAATCCACTTTGATTTTAGTTCAGTGCATGATGAAAAAGATAGATGTAGCCTTAGTCTTTGGCAGGTTGCAACTCAGTTTTTCCAGCACCATTTATTAAACAGGCTATCTTTTCTCAACCTAGAGTGTTTGACTCCTTTGTCAAAGATGAGGTTGCTTATTATGTCTGGAGTTGTTTCTGGATGTTCTAATTTGTTCCACTGATACTTTGGTCTGTGTATTTGTCAGCACCATGCTGTTTTTTTTATCACATTGGCTTTGTAGTATAGTTTCAGGTTGGGGATGTGATACCCTCTGCTTGTCCTTGTTGCCTGTTGTCATGGAGATGCACAGGGGAGGGTGAGGCACAGAGTCACAGATGCACACAAGACTCTGGAGAGGTTTCTGGAATGCTTCCACTTTATGAATGCAGTGTAGGGCATCATACTGCACAAGCAGTAAGAGGGGTTTGTGGTGGCTATTCCGGATTGGTCTATGGTTGTCAGAGGAAGAAGCTAACATTAGGAAGGACTGGACAATCTCCAGCTGTGGTGTGCCTGTTAGCTCAATTCTTGCTTTGGTCTCAACTTAGTCTACCAAGGGCTCAGGACCTAGGAGACTGGCGTGCAGTGCAGCTGGCTCAGCCAGACCTGGATTTCGCAATCATCTCCTCCCCTCTGTTTAGACCTGATGGCCTCTGCCGACCACATGACATTTTTATGGGTTTGGTCAGATAGGATGACCCTAGAATAGCCTACAAGCCCATGAATTTGACTTGGACCTGCCCATTCTGAATCCCTCCCAAATGGAGCCCCAGACATGATTAAAGGTAACCATATCAAAGGACTAAGTCCATTTGGGACTGTAGGTTAACAATGGCAGCACGGGTATCATGGAGAGTGCTGAAGTTTGTCCATGGGCATGTATAGTATTTTGAGTGAATTGGTTAACAGTGGCAGCAGTGGCAACTTGGTTGTGCAAGGTGATTGAAACACTGGCACCTGTGGAGACTGCAGTAACTATGGACACAATGATGGCGATGATGGCTGAAGCCCCTAAATCATGTTTTCTGTATGGGTGAAGCATAAGGTTAAACAGGAGGTCACTGCCCAACCAGTCTTTGGTAAGGGGTGGGCACACAGGTGCTGAAGGGCAAAATTGTTGAGTTGGGGGTATAGGACACATAGTACAAGTCACCGCACAAGTAAGGGGTCCCAGAGACTCTGGAGAAGGAAGCACTGTCCCCAAGACCAAGGAAAGTAGGTCAGCGGTGTCAGTTTCTAGGTCACTAGTGCAGAGGAAGTATCAGTTGGAGGTGAGGTAGAAAAGCAGGCAGAGGAAGGAGAGACAGAAGTATTCCATGAGTTCTGGGGTAGATGCCATCAATGGCTACAGGGTAAATAGAGGAGTCATTCCCAAAGGGGCAAGGAAGGGAGGAATTCCAGTGGATCATGACTAGAAGAGGGGGGTTGGGAACTAGGGCTCATACTTACATGACCAAGGCCTGGGAGTTGGCGGTGAGCACAGCACACAGGAGGACCACCAGCACTGACCCCAGCATGGGGTAGGGGGTGCCCAGAGGGGCCAAAGCACAAACTTGGTCATGAGGTCTTTTATAGCTCTCCAGGTAGTCTTATTGGGGCATCATGGCACTGGGCAGCATTGATGTTTATTGGGCCATTTCTGAAGCGAGAACCTCCTCATTTGGCCAATTGGCAGGCCTGGTGGCCATGTAGGGCTTGACATCTTGTAGGGAGCCACCATTCCACAGGGTGAACTGCTCGGGGCTGGTGCCTGGGTGCTGGCCGGAGGGGTAGAGGCACTGGCACCATCTTGTGGTCATGCCTGTGTGTTCACCAGAAGAGAGGAGTCACAGGCACCAACTTTGGATTGCGAAGAGGAGTAGAGTATATTTCCCATACTGGGAGAGGTGAAATCAGTGGAAAGAAGGTGGAAGGAGGCTCAACACATTAAAGAAGCAGCCTGCTGAGCCGCAGGGAGAGATTCCCCATGAAGTTGGGGGCACTCACTGGACAGGTGAAGGAAGTGGCCTACTGAGCTGCAGGGAGGAGGAATTCCCCATGAAGGTTGGGGCACTCACCCAAGAGGTGAGGCAAAGGATTACCTGAGGGCCCCATGTTTGGGTGCTAGTTGTTATTGTGGAGCTGTACACAGGAGGGTGAGGCCCAGAGTCACACATGCACACCAGACTCTGGGAAGGTTTCTGGCACGCTTCCATTTAATGAATGCAGTGCAGGGCGTTATATAGCACAAGCGGTGGCAGAGGTTTCTAGTGGCTATGGGGGATTGGTCTGTGGTTGTCAGAGGAGAGGCCCAACACTGAGGAGGCCCAATGTTGAGGGCCCAGTGACAGCCCAGCGTTGAGCAGTCTCCACAGCTGCCACCATTTCAATCACCTTGCACAACCAGATTGCCACTGCTGCCACTGTTAACCAACTCACTCAAAATACTACACATGCCCATGGACAAACTTCAACACTCTTCCATGATACCCATGCTGCTATTGTCAACCTCAGTGTTTCACGATATCTATCATATGTTCTAGAACCAGGCAATCTCCAGCCATGGCATGCCCTTTAGCTCAATGCTCTCTTTGGTCTCAACTTAGTCCACTGAGGGCCAAGGGCTCTCTCAGGACCTAGGAGACTGGCATGTGATGCAGTTGGCTCAGCCAAAGCTGGATTTCACCATTAGTTACCTCCAATTTCTTTTGCTATTGAAGGTCTCTTGTGGTTCCAGATGAATTTTTTTCATTATTTTCTCTAGATCTGTGAAATGTACTCTTGACATGTCATTGGAATTGCATTGAATCTATATGGTAATTTTTGTCAGTATGGCCATTTTGACAGTATTGGTTCTTCCTACAAGGAACAAGGGGTGTATTTTCATTTTCTGATATCCTCATCAATCTCCTTTTTTACATGCTTTAATTTTCAGAGTAGAGGTCTTTCACCTCCTTTGTTAGATTGATTCCTAGATACTACATTTTTTGGATGCTGTTGTCAGAAGAATTGTTGCCCCAATTTCTTCCTCAGTGGATGTTTATAACAGCATAGTTTCTAACAGCTAAATCTTGGAAAGAGCCCAAACTCTCAGTACTGGCAGAATGGAAAAAAAAAAAAAAGAAAAATATGTCAGCTTTTTCATAAAATGAAGTGTTACTCTGTCACAAAAAAAGATAAAATTCAGTCATTTATGCTGAAATGTATGTACCTTAAATCCCTTTATGGGTACATTATATAAACACATCACGATCACACATAACATTGAGAATTTGTACCAGTATATGACACAAATTAATTATCCTTTTTTTCCCATTCCTCTACCCAACCTATAAACCCCACCCCCTATTTAATTAAGCTTTGTTTCCATTTTTTTACCATAATATTTTTTCTTTCCCCACATTACTGAGCCCTACACCCTATTTCCCTTGGACTCTTTACTATTTCACAATATCTATCATATGTGCAAGAACTCATTTATATCTTCAGTTACTCATACCAGAGAAAAATACGATATTTACACCTCCATGACTTATTTATTTCACTTATGAGTATGTCTTAAAGGTATGTCCATTTGAAAATAAATGAATCAAAATTATCTTTTTTATGGCACTCCATTTTATTTTTTAAAAAAACACTGCTTTAGCCGGGTGTGGTGGCTCATGCCTGTAATCCCAGCACTCGGGAGGCAGAGACAGGAGGATTGCTGAGTTTGAGGCTTGCCTGGGCTACATAGTGTGCTCAGGGCCAGCCTGAACTACAAAGCAAGACCCTGTCTCAAAATAAAACAAAAACAACAACAACAACAACAAAAACACTGCTTTATCCAGTCTAGAGATGATGGGCATTTGGCTGTTTCCAATATTTAGCTATCACAAACTGAGCTGCTATAAACGTGTGTATACATATATTGCTGTGATATGAATCTTTTAGTTCTTTCAAGGATATCACAAGGAGGGGAATAGCAATGTCAAATGGGACCTCTACTCCTAGTTTTTTGAGGAATCTCCACACTGATCTCCACAGTGAGCATACCAGTCTATATTCCTACCAATAGTAGAGAAGTGTTCTTTTTCCCCTACGCAGCCTCACCAACATTTGTTGTTGGTTAATTTTGAGATAGCCACCACTCTTTATAGCGTGAGATGAAACCTCAGTGTTGTTTTCACCTGCATCTCTTGAATGACCAGTGAGGGTGAGCATTTCTTCATATGCTTCTTAGCTCCATTTAAGTCTTCCTCTGAAAAGTGTCTGTTCATTTCAGATGCCCATTTTTGAACTGAGTCTTTAAATTGGGAGGGGCTTTTTAAAAACTCATTATATACTTTAGAGCGTAGACCTTTGTCTGAGAAACAGCTGGTAGAGATAGATTGTTGGGTATCTTTTTGCTTTGCCAGTGGTTTCTTTTGCTGTACAGAAGCTTTTTAATGAGATGAGATCCCATTTGTTGATTTCTTCTCATAGTATAGAGGTTTTGCTCATAAAGTATTTCCCTAAGCCAATGTCTCCAAGAGTTCCAGCTAACCTGTTTTGCAGCAGGTTTACAATTTAACATTTAGGTCTCTCATCCACTTTGATCTGAGTTCAGTTCATGGTAAAGAAGATAAATCCAGCTTTAGTCAATTGGCAAGTTAAAGCCTAGTGTTTCCAACACCATTTGTTAAAGGGGCTATCTTTCCTCCATTGAGAATGTTTGGTTCCTTTGTCAAAGACGAGGTGGCTTAGGGTATGTGGAGTTGTTTCTGGATCTTCTAATCTGTTCCACTGACCCTCAAGTCCGTTACTTTGCCAGTAACATGCAGGGTTGTTTTTTTTTGTTTTGTTTTGTTTGGTTTGGTTTTTGTTTTGTTTTGTTTTGTTTTGTTTTGTTTTGTTTTGTTTTGTTTTGTTGAGACAGAGTCTCACTTTATAGTTCAGGCTACCCTGAGCTCACTATGTAGCCCAGGCAAGCCTCAAACTCAGCAATCCTCCTACCTCTGCCTCCCGAGTGCTGGGATTACAGGCATGAGCCACCATGCCTGGCACTGTGGTATGTGATACTGATTGCTGATGGGCATAAGTCACCACACCCAGCATTGTTGTATGTGGTTACTGGGGATCAAACTCAGGACCTTGCACTTGTGAGGCAGGCGCTGGAACCACTGAGATAAATCTCTGGCCCAAGGAATGTATATATGTATTGGAATGTGTGTGTATAAATATATATATATATATATATGTGTGTGTGTCTGTGTGTGTATATATATATAAATATATATATGTATATATATAGTGTATGTGTCTGTGTGTGTGTGTGTGTGTGTGTTGGTGGTGGTACCGGGAATCTAACTCAGACCCTTGTGCTTCCAAGGTAGGTGCAGTACCACTTGAGCTAAATCCCCAGCAACATGCAGTTTTTATCAAAGTAGCTTTGTAGTATAGTTTCAAATTGGGGATCGTCATAGCCCTACCATGTCCTTGTTTCCTAGAATTGCTTTTGCTAATCTAGGTCTTCTGTGGTTCCAGATTAACTTTAGGATTATTTTCTCTAGATCTGTGAGATATACTGTAGGGATTTCAATCAGGATTGCATTGAATCTATATAATAGTTGTGGGAGTATAGCCATTTTGAAGATGTTGTTTCTTCCTACCCCTGAGCAAGAGATATCTTTCCATTTTCTGATATCCTCTTCAACCCTCTTTTTCAGAGTATTATAGTTTTCACAATAGAAGTCTTTCATCTCCTTTGTTAGATTCATTCCTAGATACTTCCTTTTGGGGGGTGCTATTTTGAAAGGAATTAACTCCCCAATTACAGTCTCAATAAGGCTGTTATTTGTAGGTAAAAACACTATTGATTTTTGAGCATTGACCTTGTATACAGCTACACTACTAAACTGCTGATTAAATCTAGCAGTCCTTTGGTGGAGCTTTAGGATCTTCTAGATAGAGTATCATGTTAACAGCAAATAATGACAGTTTAACTTCTTCCTTTCCTATCTTTATTCCTTTACCGCTTTCTCTTGTCTAATTGCCGTGGCTAATATTGCCAGCACTGCACTGAACAGGAGTAGTGAGAGTGGACATCCTTGTTTGGCTCCTGATCTTAGTGTAAAAGGTTTCAGGTTTTGCCCATTTAATATAATATTGGCTGTTGGTTTCTCATAAATAGCTTTTATTAGGTTAAGATGTCCATCTATTTCAATTTTCTGTAGGGTTTTAACATGAATGAGAGTTAGACTTTGTCAAATGCTTTTTCTGCATCTATTGAGATGACCATATATTTTTTTGTCCTTGAGTCTATTAATATAGTGTATTATGTTTATTGATTTACATATGTTGAACCACACTTGCATCCCTGGGATGAATCTAACTTGGTCAGGGTATATGATTTTCTTTATAATTCTCTGTATTCTGTTTGCCAGTATCTTGTTGAGGATTTTTGCATCGTAATGTATTTGGGAGATGGGCCTGTAGTTCTCTTTTCTAGTGAGTCTTTCTCTCCTTTTGGATTCAATGTAATGGTTGCTTCCAGGAATGAATTGGGGAGCACTGCTTCCCTTTTGATTTCATTAATAAGTTTGAGAAGCAGTGGTGTTAACTCTTTGAAAGTTTTTGAGAATGCAGTGGTAAAGCCATCAGTACCAGGGGTTTTCTTGACGGTAGATTTTTTTTATTATATTTTCAGTTTCACAGATTGATATTGGATAATTAAAATTTTTATATCCTCTTTGTTCACCTTTGGAACTTCATATGTTTCTAGCAATTATCCATTTCTTCTACATGTTCCATCTTATTGAAGAACCAATTTTCAAAGTAAGTATTTATCATCCTCTGGACTTCCAGTGGATCTGTGGTTCTTTACCACTTTTCATTCCAAATAGCATAGATTTGAGCCTTCCTTCCTTTGTTTGATGAGGTTCTGTCAAATTTGTTTATCCTTTAAAAAGAAAACAACTTTTTGATTCATTAATGTTTTGTATTAGTCTCTTCATTGTGTTGATTTCTCCTCTGATCCTTAAATTTATGCCCTAGTGTGAGCTTTGAGTTTGTCTTGCTCCTCTTTTTCTAGTAGCTTGAGTTTCAGCATTGGACTGTTTATTTGAGCTTGCTCTATTTTCCTGGTATAGGTGTTCACTTCTATGAATTTCCCTTGTAGAACTGCTTTCATTTTTTATAAATTCCTGTATGGCTGGGCGTGGTGGCTCATGCCTGTAATCCCAGCATGCGGGAGGCAGAGACAGGAGGATTGCTGAGTTTGAGGCTTGCCTGGGCTACATAGTGAGCTGAGGGCCAGCCTGAACTACAAAGCAAGACCCTGTCTCAATAAATAAATAAATTCCTGTATGTTGTGTTGGGGTTATCATTTAATTGTAAAACTGCTTAATTTTTTCTATAACCCATTGGTTGTTCAGCAGAGTGTTGTTCAATTTTGATGTGTTGTGAAAATATTGTAATTTATTTTGCCATTCAGCTCCAATTTCAAGGCACTATGGCCTGACACTATAAACAGCATAACTTCAATCCCTTTGCATTTACTTAAACATGTTCTATGAACAAGCATGTGGGCTATTTTGGAGAATATTACATTAGCACCTGAGAAGAACATATATTCTGACTTGTGGTGAGAAATAGTCTGCAGGCATCTATTAAGTTCATTTGTTCAAAAGTTTGGCTGAGCTCAGTTATTTCCCTATTGATTTTTTGTCCAGTTGATCTATTTCAGACAGCAATATATTGACCTTCCCTACCACTATTCTATTAGTGCTTATCTAGCTTTTCATATCCAATAATATTTGTTTCATATAGTTGGGTACATTCTAAATGGTGCATACATATTTGTGATTATTATTTCTTTCTCATGAATTTTTCCCTGTGTGAAAATATAGTGACCTTTTCTGTCTCTCTTAATCAGTTTTGGTTTGAAATCTACTTTGTTTGCAAATAGGACAGCTAGTCCTGCTTTTTTACAGTTTTCTGTTGACATGATACTCTATATAAAAGATCCTAAGCACTCAACCAAATGACTGTTAGACTTCATCAGCAAATTTAGTTACATAACTGGATTCAAGGCCATTGCTCAAAAATCAATAGCCTTCTTATACACCAACAACAGACTCATTGACAGAGAAATTGGGGAGTCAATTCCTTTCATAGTAGCATCCCAAACAATGAAATATCTAGGAATTAGTCTAATAAAAAAAAGTAAAAGACCTCTGGTCTGAAAACTACTCCACTCTGAAAAAAGACATTGAAAAGTATATCAGAATGCAAGGGTGGAAATTTAGCTCAGGGGTTCCAGTGCCTGCCTAGTAAGCCCAAAGTCTCTGGTTTGATCCTCAGTAACCACATACAACAATACTGGCATAGTGACTCATGCCCACCAGCAATCAGTGCCACATACCACAATGTGGTATGATAGGTGTGGTGGCTCACGCCTATAATCCCAGCACTTGGGACACAGAGGCAGAAGGATTGCTAAATTCAAGACTTGCCTGGGCTACAGAATGAGCTCAGAGCCAGTCTGAACTACAAAGTGAGGCCCTGTCTCAAAAAAAAAAAAAAAAAAAAGAAAAAGAAAATGCAGGGATATCCCCTTTTCCTGGGTACGAAGAACCAATATCATCAAAATAGCTACACTCCCACAACTGTTATATAGACTCACTGCAATTCCAACTGAAATCCCAACCCCATATTTCACAGAACTAGAGAAAATAATCCAAAACTTCATCTGAAACTACAAGAGACCTAGAATAGCAAAATGAATTCTGGGCAACAAGGACCTGGCAGGGGCTATCATAATCCCCAATTTGAAACTATACTACAAAGCCACTGTGATAAAAGTTGAATGGCACTGTCAAAGTAACAGACCTGAGGATCAGTGGAACAGATTAGAAGATCTAGAAACAACTCCCAATACACTAAGCCACCTCATCTTTGACAAAGGAGCCAAATATCCTCAATGGAGGAGAGATAACCTCTTTAACAAATAAGTCTTGGAAAAACTGGGCTTTCACCTGCCAAAGGCTAAAACTAGGCCTATGTCTTTCACTGCATCCCAAACTAAAATCAAAGTGGATTAGAGGCCTAAATTTTAAAACAGAAACACTAAACTTGCTGCAAAACAGGTTAGGTAGAACTCTTGGAGACATTAGTTTAGGAAATACTTCGTAAACAAAACCTCTGTAGCATGAGAACTAGGAAAAGGACTCAACAAATGGGATCTCATCTTATTAAAAACTTTGTGCACAGCAAAAGGAACCACCCGCAGAGCAAGAAGACACCAAACAATATGGAAAAGAAACTTTACCAGCTGTTTCTCAGACAAAGGGCTACTCTCTAGAATACATAAAGAGCTTAAAAAATCAATCCCCCCAAATTAAAAGACCCAATTCAAAAATGACTATCTGAAATGGAATGAAGAGTAAGTAAAAACAGGGAAGAAGCATATGAAGAAATGCTCAAAGTCACTGGTCATTCGAGAGATGCAGGTGAAAATAACACTGAGATTTCACCTCACTATACAAAGAATGGATGCTATCTCAAAATTAGCCAGCAACAAATACTGGAGAGGCTGTGAGAAGGGAAGCCTTCTCCACCTTTGTTCAGAATGTAGAATGGTACAACCACTGTGGAGATCAGCGTGAGAATTCCTCAGAAAACTACCACTAGAAGTCTCATTTGACCCTGCTATTCCCGTTAGTGCTCACAAAAGCATTAAAAAAAATTCATATCACAGAGACATATGTGCACTCATGTTTATAGCAGCTCAGTTTGTGATAGCTAAATCTTGGAAACAACTTTAATGCCCAACAACTGGACACTGGTTAAGGAGAAGTGGTTTTTCTATAAAATGGAGTATTATTGTGCAATAAAGAATGATAAATTCGAGTCATTTATACTCAAATGGACTTACCTTTCGGACATACTCTTAAATGAAATAAATAGGTCACAGATGTGCAAATATATCTTTTTCTGGTATGAGAAATTGAAGATGTAATTTAGTTCTAAAATTTATGATAGATATTATGGAATAAAAATATCCGAAGGGAAATGGGGTATAAAGATAAGTAACAAGTCTTGGAAACAACCCAAATGCCCATCAACTGGAGAGTGGATAAAGAAGATGTGGTTTTTTTATAAAATGGAGTATTATTCTGCCATAAAGAATAACAGGATTGATTCATTTATGTGCAAATGGATACACCTGGAGGACACACTAATAAGTGAAATAAATAGATCACAGATAGGCAAATACCAGATCTTCTCTTTGATATGAGTACCTGTAGATGCAAATGAGCTCTAGAAAGTATGACCATTTTTGTAGAATGGAAAATTTCCAAAGGAAATTTGGTGTGGGAATATAACGAGGGGAAGGAATAAATATGATTCTGAAAGAAAAGAGCATGTATATAGGGGGTGGAGAGGTGTGGGTGGGTAGGGATATGGGTAAAAATGAGAATTAACTTGTGTCATATATTAGTACAAATTCCCCAATGTTATGTGTGATTGTGAGATGTATATAAATTGTACCAACAAAGAATTCAATTTTAAAAAAAAAAAAGGTAAGTAACAAGGGGAAAGAAAAATGTGATGTTTTAAAAAAGGAAACAGATCTTATGTATATGGGTGGGGGTTGTAAGTTGGGTTTGGGAATGGGAGAAAATAAAAATTAAATCCTGTCATATCCTGGTACAAATTCTCAATATTGAGTTTGATCATGATGTGTATATATAATGTACCAGTAATGATTCAAAAAAGAGAGATTTAGCATTTGTTTCAATATTTAGATCTTTGATCCATTGTTATTTTAGTTTAATACACAGTGTGAGACATGGGCCTACCTTTAATCTTTAGCATGTGGAAATCCAGTTTTCCCAGCACCATTTATTACAGAAACTATATTTCTTCCAGTGAACCTATTCGGCCCCTCTGCCAAAGATAAGGTGTCTAATTGTGTATGGAGTTGTTTCTGCATCTTCTAGTCTGTTCCACTGATCTTCAGGTCTGTTTATTTGCCGGTGCCATTCTTTTTTAATCACAAGACCTTTACAGCATAATTTAAAGTCTGAGATTCTGATGTCCCTTGCTTTGCTTTTGTTTCCCAGAAATGTTTTCATTTTTCTAGGTCTCTTCTGAATCCAAATGAGTTGTTTTTATTTGATCTTACCGGTACATTATATATACACATTATGACCCCACACAATATAGAGAATCTGTACCATATATGCCACAATTTAATTCTCATTTTTTCCATTCCCCCACCCCCGTACCACCCCCCCATATACATAAACTTTGTTTCCCTTTTTTATTAGCATCATATTTTTTCTTCCCCTTGCTACTTACCCCTACACCCCATTTCCCTTTGAATATTTTCTATTTCACAACATCTACCAAATGGATGTACCTTCAGGATATATTCTTAAGTGAAATAAATAGGACACAGATCTGTAAATATCATATCTTTTCTCTGGTATGAGAAACTGAAGATGTAAATGAGCTCTAGAATATATGTTAGATATTATGAAACGGATCCAAATTAATTTTAAGAATGTTTAAGCATTTGGATCAGCAGTGCATTAAATCTGCAGAACAATTTTGGGAGTACAACTATTTTCACTGTATTGGCTTTTCCTACCCAAGAATAAAGGAAATGTTTCCATTTTCTGTTATCATCTTCAATCCCCTTTTTTGGAGTAGTCTAGTTTTCAATGTAGGGTCATTTACTTCCTTCATTGGGTTAATTCTTAGGTTGTTAGGAGCAATTCTGCATAACTTTGAGGAAAAATTATTTCATAATTAAAATTATGATTAGGCCTAGTTTTCCTGCCTGTAGTCTGGCAATGGCATGTTCAAATATAACTCCATTTTTGCCTCTGGTCACAGCTAAGACCTCAATGGTCCAATGATGCTGTGATGCCCCAGGGCAGTACTCCACCAGTTGATGACACCTTTGGGAATGGACAGATTCCTAATCAACAGAAGTTCTTCATTGTGCTAGGATGTACTGAACTCACTGCCCTCTGAGTGACCTGTTACATTTGTTACTCTCAATGTACTGAATAAAGGTGTGACAAGCTTGAGCCTTTCAACTCTGCTTCCCAGAGTAACATTTATCAGGCCCAAAACTCAGCTCCTTCTCTAAGTCTCATTTTTCTACCTTTTCTGTATAATTAATTAATTCACCTTGTGCTGCTGTGCCTCACACGAGACCAGAACTTACTGCAAAGGTTCTGGTAACTGCCCCTTTTCCTGTTCCCTATACTAAGTATTCCCTTTGTTAGATGCTATTGTTAAAGGTGTTATTTTCCTAATTTGTCTGTGAGTTTGTTATTTGTGTATAGGAATGGATTGATTTTTTAGTGTTGACTTTATAGCCGGCTGTGCTACTGAATTTAATTATTAAATCTTGAAGTATTTTGGTGAAATTTTTGGATTCTTATGTGTAGAATATCATCTCACCCACAAATAATAATTGAACTTCTTCCTTTCCTATCCATGCCACTTCTATTTCTATCTACTGACTAGGAATGGTGGCCATGGCATCCTTCTCTTGTTCCTGATTTTAGGGTGAAAGCTTTCAATTTTTGATCACTGTAGTGTGATGTTGGCTGTTGGTTTGTCATAGATGGCTTTTATCAGATTGAGATTAAGACCATCTAGCCTAACCTCTGTAGGGTTTCTATCATGAATACGTATTGGGCTTTCTCAAACATGTTTTTTGCATCTATTGAGGTGGTCATGTTGTCCTTGGCTCCATAAATAAGAAGTACTACATTTACTGATTTGCACATGTTGAGCCATCTCAGCAGCTCTGAGATAAATCCTACTTGGTCATGGCTTATAATCTGCCTGATGATTTGATCTATAGCCATACCAGCCTGAGTGTACCCAATTTCATCTGATGATTTGTTGCATTCTGTTTGCTGGTATCTTATTGGATTTCTGTGCCTCAGCTCATTAGGGAAATTCACCTGCAGTTCTGTTGTTGTTTTGTTTTTATTTTTGTTCTGCTCTTTGGTTGCATCCTTATTTGGTGTTGGTATCAGAATAATAATTACTTCAAGCAATAATTTTGGGAATACTGCTTCCCTGTCACTTTCATTAAAGAGTATGAGAAGAAGCAGCATTAGAAACTATCTAAATTTCTTGTATAATGTAGCAGTGAATCTTTCAGGGCCTGCAATTTTCCTTATTTGTATATTTTTACACTTGATCTTAGCCAAAAGGCCGAGAAGCGATTTTTGTTTATTTTTAATATCTTCAATTTCATTGACTGGTATGGGTTAAATTTAGAATTTTTATATCTTCCTGATTCGGATTTTATAATTCCTATGTATCTCAGAATATTCTTCTGTGTTTTCCATCTAATTGGAGTACAGGTTCTCAAAGTAGTTATTGATGACATTCTGGAATTCTACGGGATCTTTTGTGACTTCACACTCTTCATTCTTAATTGCATGGATTTGAATCTTTTCATTCATTTTTTATAAGGTTGGCTAAGGGTTTATACATTTTATTTAATCAGGTCTTCCCAAGCCCAAACTCAAAATCTGAAGTCATAAGCTTTTAAAGAAAAATATGACTCGATATATTACTTACTTTTCTCTTGTTGCTGAGACAAAATGCCTAATACCCAAAGTTAAAGGGAGAAAGGTTTATTTGGCTTAAAACACTTACAGGTTTCAGTCCATAATTATCTGGCTCCAAGACAGGGTGGTAGAGGAACATCAATTCGTGGCAATGGCAGAGGGCAAAAGCAACAAAAGACGTTAACAGTGTCTCCCCACCTCTTTTATCTTATTCAGACTACTTCAAGAGGGAGGCACTCACACCCTTAATTCTAGTGCCCTCAGATCTAGCATTGCACTATGTATCAGTCACATACTCTAGATTCAGCCAATTCCAAAATAGCTTATGACCACATAAGCCTTTTAGGGGACATCTAGACACAGACCATAACACTTGGAGATGAGCAAAGATTTCTTAAACATGTCAAAGAAAGCAATAATACCCAAACAAGAAAAAGATTAATAAGGTTTCATTGAAATGTAAAATACCACCCCAAGATATCAAGATATCACTCTGATTACAGAGCTTTAGAGTTCTTTACATATTCTACATAAGGAATTTTTGTCAAATACATAAGTTGTAATTATTGCCTCCCACCCATATAATTTTACTCATACATCATATACTACTCTGTATTTTTTTATTGAATGTATATCTTTAAAAAGCAAAAAAATCAATAAGCAAAACAAATATCTAGAAAGGACTGGTATCGAGTATGTACAACTCAATAATAAAAAAATCAATTTAAGAACAGAAAATATTTGAGCAAATGCTTCACATAAGATGTATGAATGACCAATGCAAACATAAAAATCCTCAGCATATTTAATCATCAGGGAACTATGAGTAAAAACCCCTGAACACCTATCCAAAAGACTAAAATAAACACATAGATTTTATACAGTGAAACATATACCTTACCCTATGGCCTGACAGTTTCAGTTTTAGTTATCTACCCAAGAGAAGTGGAAATGTACCCGTGGTAAGATTTGCATATACATACTCTTAACAAGTGTATTTATAATTTACCCAAGTTAGAAACAACCCAAATGTCCATTACTGGTGAGTAGATAAATAAATGAAATTAAATCTTCAGCATAGCACAGCTGAACCTCAAAAACATGCCGTGAAAGATGCCAAACTCAAAAGTTTACGTACAGTGTGATTCTATTTCTATAAGCTCTGGAATAGACACAACTAATCCAAGGTGATTTTCACTGGAGTATGAGTTAGGAGAGAGTTTGACTGAGTGGGAGCATGAAGGAAATGCTTGTAAATTGTCCACATATAATGTTTTACTTCTTAATAGGGAGCCTGATTACACGTGTCAAACTCAGCAAATATTCCCTTATTTTTTTGTATTTCATTATATGCAAATTTTACCTCAAAAGACTGCAAAATTTAAATAGTTAATACACATGGGGAAGGATATGAAGTGATGCCTTCAATTTACTTTGAAATATACAAAAATAAGAGGTGATGTATCAATGGGGAGCTGGATAGGCAGATCTGTGATAGAGGAAATACAGGAAAATATTCATTGTAGAAACCAGTGGTAGGCACTGAGTGTTCACTGTAGAAATCTTTCCACTTGGAGTGTAGGAGTAAGAAGGGGAAGAAAAAATATAATGTTAATTTAGAAAGGGAAACAAACTTATACATACATATATATGTATGTGTGTGTGTGTGTGTGTGTGTATACAGGGGCAGGGGGTGTAGGGTGGATGGAGGAATGGGAAAAATGAGAATTAAATTGTGTCATATACTGGTACAAATTCTCAATATTGTGTGTGATTTTATATATATATGTAATGTACCATAAAGATTCAAATTCTAAAAAGTCTATTTGTTGGGGAAGAGAAACTGAAGAACTGAAGCATAAAAAACAAAGATATTTGTGTTCTGGGAAAGAGGTCTGTGAGGCTCTGGGCTGAAATTCTATTGTGAAATGTGTCCCAGGAACCAACTGATAACTTTAAAAAGACCTAAATAATGAGAGATCCAATACAGAATGTTCAGGAGTTTGGACTTTATCTTTTAGGCAGCTAGGAATCACCTCAAATTTTAAGCCATTAAATAACATAATAGGAAGTGGTAAGGTATGCTGTAACATCTATGGCTAGGAGCTAAGAGACAAGGTTTTTGGTCCCTTTCACAGTATGACATTAGGCAAAATGGATTAATAGCTCCAGGTCTGAAGAAGTTTCAGTAAAATTCTATTCTTCTCAACTTTGTCTTCTCCCATATGCAAAAAGAGGATCTTAGAAAACTGAGTGTAATTAAATAAAGATCTGTATAATTATGTGTCAGAGGAAAAAAATAACTGCTTCCTGTGTGTTTTTCCCCTCCACACAATTCCCTTTCCCCTGATCCATTTGAATGTTTTTTGCCCTTTAACTGGCTTTCCTGCAGGGTCAGCAGGAATGTACTAATAAAGACTACACTTGAAACTTGGCCCCTTGGGTATGCTCCTCCAACTCAGCTGCTCATACCTCATTAGGCCCTAAGGCCCACCACTGTCTCAGCCTTCTCTCTTTTGCTCTCTAGAAACTTCCTGTGGGAGGACCTTGAGGTTTCTGAGGTCCTCCATCTTGGGGTGTCTTGGAGTCTTGTAAACTCACCCTAATGAAGACAGAGTGGACAATATCTGAGAAGGCAGGTGCAGAAAGTCTATTCCCAGACTTTTGTCTGCTACCATGAGCTCCACCCAGCTCTACTTCTAGGTACCCCTCACCTTGCTATCATGGCGTCTTCAGTAGTTAGTATCTCTACCACTGACCTGATAATGAGAGAATTGTCTTTCTGGGTGTGTATGACTGATCCTTTTGTATAGACTGTGAATTTATTTATTTGTTTATTCTTTTTTTTTTTTGAGACAGGGTCTCGCTTTGTAGTTCAGGCTGGCTCTGAACTCACTATGTAGCCCAGGCAAGCCTCGAACTCAGCAATCCTCCTGTCTCTGCCTCCCGAGTGCTGGTTTATTTGTTTAGTTAGTTAGTTAGTTAGTTAGTTAGTTAGTTGTTTTGTTTTTTTGTGTGAGTGGGGCTGGGGGTTAAACCCGGGGCCTCCTGCATGCTAGGTAAGGATGCAACCACTGAGCCATACCTCCAGCCCCTAGATTGTGAATCCATAAGAGTGTCAAATGAGAGAGGAGAGGGGAAACAAAAGAGCATTGTAAGGCTAGAACACTTCCTACACTGAACAAAACAAACCAAAATTACAAAGTTATATCCCAAAGTCTTTACTGAGAAAAATCTTAGGTGGTGAGGAACACCCACATCTCATCATTTTTCTGACACTTCATCTTCCCCACAAAGTTTCTCTCTGATATTCTCCTGTGACAGACTGATCTCAGCATGAGCACAAAACCTGAAGCTTCATAGAACAACTGAGGCTAAGGTGCAATATTCAAGAAAACATTTATAAAGAGAAGTAGTTAGTGACGGAGATTTAGCTCAGTGATTCCAGTGCCTGCCTAGCGAGCACAAGGTCCCTGGTTCATCCCCGGTAACCACATACCACAAATACCAGGCTAGGTGGCTCATGCCTGTAATCCCAGCATTCAGGAGGCAGAGGCAGGAGGATTGCTGAGTTCCAGGCTTGCCTGAGCTACATAGTGAGCTCAGGGCCAGTCTGAACTACTAAGCGAGACCCTGTCTCAAAAAAAAAAAAAAAAAAAAAGCAAAAGAAAAGGAGTTAACAAGATGAACATAACAGAGCCAGATAATCTGGTTTCAAATATATGGCCTTCTCTTTGGGGCTAGAAAGTCCTGGTATATAATATTTGCTTAATAAATATTTGTTAAGTGAATGGATATCTATCTTCAGTCAAGGTCAGACATGTTTCCTGCCCTGAAGGAGCTTAAATTCTAGTGAGAAAACATGTTAAATGGATAATTTTAATATAACTGTGTGACTGCTGTGATTATATATATATATATATATATATAGTAGTGAAAATCACAGACTCTGGAGCCAGATTGCCATAGTGTAAATCACTGGCATTTCATTTAATCTTTCTCCTAGTCATATTTCCTCATTTGTAAAATAATGCCTCTACCTCATATATATGTGTCATATACTATCACCTCCTACAGTGATTTGAGGTAATTTAAGAAAAAAACTGGGATGATTCACATGTCACTCAAAATAAGTCCTTTTCCCTCTTCAGGCTTCAGTTTCTCATTTGTAAAATGGAGATTGGAGTTCATGGAAGACTCCTTCCAGTTCAGGCACTCCAGATTTTGGAATTAAAACAGTGCCAGAAAACATGAGCCCCCTCCCTTGCTTATTCCAAGTAAAGCAATCTTCAAGTTATCTTGCACTACATTTATTGAATCTGAGCTACATGCCAATGTTTATTGAATATCTACCTCAACTGAGGTACTACACCAGGTACTCTCCACATTTTCATTTCTAATCCTTATAACAAGGATGAAAGTGGGCTTCATCCCTGTTGTTTATGAGTAAGAAGTAAGCATTTAAAATGCTAGGGAATGTGACTCAGTATGAAGGGCCTGGCTTCACTCTCTAGTACTGCAAAAAAGAGTCAGTACTTTTACAAAACTCTCTAAGTGATTCTATGTGCAACTAGATTAGGGAACCACTGCTCTGCTTCATCCTTTCATATGAATAATCAGCAGCATAAGTAATAATTCCATTGTGGATTCACTTCTGTTAGAGACAAAGGGAAAGCAAGATCTCTTACTTTCAATATACACTGAAGATCTCCATTGGGACTTTCCAAGGTTCAAAAATAAACAAGTAAAATAAGGGCTATGTGCATCACGCGTCACTCACATTCTGAAAGCATGAAGAAGAGTCTATACATAATAGATGTTTTCTAAAGACCTGCTACTGTTGATGTTTGTTGACCAACTTTTGTTTAGATATTGGTAGGTAAAATTTCATGCATTTTGTACCCCTTGTCCTTCTCTCTTTCCAGGCCATCCTCTTCAGTGGTACCACATGTTTCTCTTTAAGGTGTAGCTCTGAACTTACTCTCTTTTTCAGAAGTCATCAATGGAAATCTTGTGTCAGTTTTCTTTTCATTGTGACAAAATATCTGAGATAATCAAGTTATACAGAAAAAAGGTTTATTTGGGCTCACAATTTCATTCTGTGATTGCTTGTTCTATTGTTTATAGACCTGTGATCACACAGTCCTTCATGACAGGAGAGTGTGCAGAGAAGATGTCACCTCATGAAAATCAGGAAACAAACAGGAAAGGGTCAGGGTCTCAGTATTTCTAATCAAGGGCATGCCCTAGAAACCTGAATATCTCCAGTAGGCCCCAATTCTCAGAGATTCCACCACTTCACAGTAGCCCTAGAGGCTGAAGATCAAGTCTTTAACACATGGGCCTTTGGGAGCACTTAATCAAACCGTAGCACTTGTATATAGAAAATAAAGTCTATACCTCACAGAATACCATTTAGTAACCCCATAAAGTAAGCCTTAATTATTTTGCAGATAAAGAAACCAAGACCCAGAAAGGAAAAACAAAGTGCTTAAGGTCACACAATTTGAACCTAGGTCTTCTGATGCCAGTACTCCAGCCACTATACAGAGCCTGTACTTTCCAAAAAGGGCAGAAATGGTAGATATTGCATGTGTTGCTACAGTGATGGGCTGGTGGTTATATAGCATTGTTTCCTGAGTGGGGCATATACTTTGAAACTCAGACAAATGAACAAAGATACCTGTTGTACTTCTTACTGTCCTGTACATCTAACTGATTTTGATTTAGCCTCCTGGAACCTCTGTTCTCACACTTATAAAATGAGGAAAAATCATCTCAACCTAGTATTACTATGAAAATTGTATGAGATCATACATTTAGAGTCTTTACCACAGTTGTAGGCTCACAGGAGATTCTCAGTGGGTGTCATAGTCCACTGTTATCTCTACTCCAATGACCTAAAAGCCCATTTAAACAGTGAGGGAAGTAGAATCTACACAATAAGTATTAAGAGGTGATGCAGAGCTCTGTGGATTATGCGTAGTTCTAGTAATGGAAATAACCCATTTCAGAGTCTCAGTCAGGTTCCCTACAAGTGGATACTAAAGTTAGTAACTTTTGGCCACATGTATGGTAGGGTTCCTTTCTCTGTGTCAAAGCAAACCTTAAGCCCTAGTGTCCATTATGCTCATGATTTTATTTATTGTTTTGTCATTCCTCATGGCTGAAGCATTGTGGATTTTTATTAAAATGCAAATGTTTCCCAGGAGAGGCAGCATACATATTAACTTTTTGGCCTGATTAGCTTTCTTCTCCTTCTTTCTATAAGTAGAGTCCTACATCTCTGTGCTTTGAGCTCAGAGCATGAACTTCCTGCCCTACCTGTAAGAATCCTCCTCATTATTCCAGTCCCAGCTTGACTACCAGTTCCTCCAGCAGCCTCCTAGTGGATATCTCAGCTAGATCATGCCTTCCCTCCTCTGTCCTCTTCCTCCAGCACTGAGTTCTAGACTCGTATGATGAAGCTCATGGAGGAGGATTAAGTCTTTGCTGTATGGAGTCCCACCTTGAATTCTTGTTTGTCTTTAAAATCTTAGGCTACTAAATGCCTTGATCTTGGTTTTGCTTTAGTTGTTGTGCCTGCAAAAAGCCGATGAGGATCGCTAGCTGGGGGTAATAAGGAGTGTGCTTCAGCCATTTGCACATCCTGCTCTGCCGACTGGCACCATCCAGTGCTTTGCGAATTTGGCTGCTTTTCCTCATGGTACTTTAAGCCCTTCAGGATATACCTCTACTGCCTTCTCCCACTCAGCTTCACCTACTCTCTACCGTTTAGTGACTATTTATTGGCTTTGGAAGAGGTCAGGCAGCCCTAAGAAACATTTCCACCCAGAACGCAGTTTTTCACCTGGTAGGGGGATTACCGGAATGTGGATTACCGAAGTGTGGATTACCGAAATGTGGATTACCGAATGTGGGTTTCTGAGGTATGGTTTACCCCACGCAAGGGTAAACGCTGGTCCTCCTGACCTGGGAAGAGGAGGACGGGAGTCGAGTAGCTTGGCAGCAACACTGGCCTCCCTGTGTTTAGCGCATTAGATGTGCAGACCCTAAAGGATAGCAGAGCTTTGTAACTGCCCAAAGGATGCGGCCGGGCACTGCCATTGTACCCTGGTGGGAGCCCAGCCGCCTGTGGGACAGCGCCCCCGTCCTCCTCTCCAACAGACAAGCTTTCTTGGGCACAACTCTCCCTTACGCTCTATAGCTAGGGCCTGGGGAGGAAACGCTTGGTGGGGCTCCTACCTCTCTGCAGTGGACAAGGTGCGCGGAAGGGGACGGCATCCTTCCACTTGAGTTTACCTGGACTTTCCAGCACCCAAGGGGCCAGCTTAGCCAGGATGTTGGGGGCGGGGCCGCCCTGGCCCAGTCTGGCTAGACCCGACCCCTACTTCCCTCTCCCCGGTCCAGACAGGGCCCAGAGGAGCCAGAAATGAGCTCCGCTCCCGCCTCGGGTGCCACTGCACCTCCCTCCCTTCCTGGCTCGGCCCCCCGCCCAGACTCTGCCCCGGCCCAGCCCAGACCCGGCCCTCTGCGGCTGCCCTGGGCTTCAGGTTGGCGCAAACAAAGCCCTGATTGACTGCCCGGAGGGGCGGGCCTCCCTGAGAAGTCGCCTCCTCCCCTCCCCGCACGGCCAGGATTTGCCGGGAAAGGCGGGGGTCGGGGGAACTGGAGGGCGCGCGGGTCGGTGAAAGGCCGAGCCCGGGGCTCCGGGGGATCGTGCCCACTCTCAGTCCAAAGCCCCGGCTGTCCCCTCCGGGCCGCCCCCTCGAGCTTAAGTGGGGACACAGGGATCCCTGAAGACGGGGTAGGGTCCCTCCCGGGCAGCTCTTCTCTTGAGGTTCCCAGAGCCACCTCGGTGCGAGCTGCTCGTGAGGAGGGGACCGGGGCGAAGAACAGGCGGGGCGTCCTTGGAGACCGGGGTTGGCCAGTGCCGGTTCTTAAGCCCGTGAGGAGCGGGCGGGACGGCAGGACGGTGTGTGCGCCCTTTCTGTTGTCATTCCTCCCGCGGCGGGCATCTAGACGAGAGCGGGACCCCGCAGTCGGGCAGAGTCTGGAGGCGGCGGCGGCTGGAGGAGGCAGACGAATGAGAGCGGGAGGAAGGGCCCGGAGGAGAGCCGGGGCTGCAGCGGCTGCCTGCGGAGGGAGGAAGAGGTGGGAGGAGGAGGGGGGAGGAGAGACATGACACGGGGAGGGGGGGGCCGGGGAGGCGGAGAGGAGAAGGCTCGCGGGACCGTCTGTCGCGGGACGGGCTGGCCAGCGGGGGCGCGGAGCCGGGGGAGGCGGCGGCGGCGGCGGCACTCAGAGCGGCGGCGGCGGCGGCACAGACGAGCGCCAGCCACACCGCGGCTCCTCCGGCCGCGCAGCCACAGTCCCCGGCCGCGATGGCGCTGCACAGCCCGGCGGGCGAGGAAGCCGAGGGGCCCTGGAAGGAGGCAGAGCGCGAGCGGCGCGAGCCAGACGACGGCCCGCGGTCCGCGCCCGAGTCCGCGTCCGTGCCGGGGCCCGAGCCCGAGCCCGAGCCCCGGCCGGTGTCTGCGCCGGGCCCCCGGCCCCCGCCGGACCCCGCGCCGCTGCCAGAGCTGGAGTCGGAGCCGGAGTCGGCGCGGGAGCCCGACCCCACGCCCACAGTACAGACCCGCGGCACCGTGCGCGGCTTCGAGCCTCCGGAGGGGGGCTTCGGCTGGATGGTCGTCTTCGCAGCCACCTGGTGCAACGGCTCCATCTTCGGCATCCATAACTCTGTCGGGATCCTCTACTCCATGCTGCTATCGGAGGAAAAGGAGAAAAATCGCCAAGTGGAGTTCCAAGCAGGTGAGCGGCCCCGAGCGCCCCGCTCTGCGGTCTGGGCGGGGGTGCACGCTGTTGCTGCGGCCCCCATACCGTCCGGTCCTCAGCGCCCCTTCAGTGCCCCTGCTACTCCCCCCCCCCCGGCTCTCTGCCCACGGCCCCGCCGGGGCGCTCAGCTATAGAGCCCAGGGCCACGATGTGCTGGGGGTGGGACCGGGACGCCTATTGATCGCAGGCGAGCACTGAACTTTTTTGCTCTGGGACGAACGGAGACTCACCTTTCGGATTTGTTTAAAGTACTTTGCTTGCGGCGGGGGGAGGGGTCGCACGATTTGGGGGAGGGGGTCGTGACTAGAGAGTTGGGAGGCGGGTGGCCTGACGGACACACGGGGCTGCGGATCTTCGGTCTTCGCAGCAGCCCCGATACTCCTTTAGTGAAGCGGAGGTGTTTTCTGTCAAAAACACCTCGGAAATACTGGGGGCTCGGCGCGGAGTGAAATGCAAGGCGGGCGTGTGTGTCCGCAGCAGAGAAGGGAAGAGCCCGGGTGCGAGCGGGGCTGTGCCCGCGTCTCCTTCACCGCAGTGGTTCCGGCCCAGCCGGGCCTGGCTGTCCTCTGTCGCCTTGGGGGAGCGAGCAGATCTCGGTGCCCTCTGAGCCGAGCCCCGGAGCCGGCCGGGAGGCAGCCTCTGCGGTCTCCTGCCAAAGGGGCGGAGGCGGCGGGCGGGCAGGCTGGGCCCTGCGGCTCACGCCGCGCCGCCCCCAACCTCAGCCGTGGCCTCCCGGGCACCCCGCGCCTCTACGCTATCCGCGGGGTGCCTCTTTCCGCCCGAAGCCGGAATGCCCGCCCCGCCACTCCCACTTTGGCTGTGGACTGACTCGGTCTGCTTCCCTGACACTGGCAAGGTTGGGGGCACGGCCCTCGTTCTCCGGGTCAGTGGCTGCAGGACCCCGGCCCTGCGCACTCCTAGCATTTGGGCGGCCTGTGAGCTCGGAGAGGTCCGAGGCGCGTCCAGCTCTGCGGGAAAAGCCGTTCGGCAGTTCCGGGGAGAGGTCTCAGGACCCAACTGTGGGCTTGGGACAGCCTCTGTCTCGCTCCCGCCGGCGGCTCCGCGGGGCGTTCCGAGCACTGCACATCCTAAGTTAGCTGAAAACTTGGTTTGTGTCTGTGTTGCCCTGGAGCTCAGGGGTTCTCTCCTCTCGCCAACCGCCAACACATACTCCTGCCGCCGTAGGAGGGGCTTGGAGATGAAGTGGACGCAGAGGCCGAGACTTGTGGGCCGCGTATCTGCAGATCCCTTGTGCGGAGCCTCTTCCCCTGCCCTCGACCACGGACTTGGGTTTTTGGTTTTTAGCTTCCCTGTACTGCCCTGCGGGAAGGACTTGGGGCTCTTAGGGCCTCGGATCTAGACCCACTGGCGTAGCCACAGTGTGCAGGTCCCCCTGGAGGAAAGCGCAAATTGTGAGGTGACAGTCAAAGGCAACTTTCCAACCAGCAGGCTCCCTGGACTTCGTGGAACAGCTTCTGGGGTGCAGGTTGCTGAACCACTCCCCTCCCCCCACCCTCTCTCCTTGGATGCAGTTCGGGGCCTCTGGGGAAGATGCCCAGAACAGAGCCTCAGGCTGCTGCCTGGGTCACCCCTTGGGGAGGTGCGACGCGTGCTGGGCCTCGTCCTGTGGCCCAAAGCAGGCTGGCCTTTTGGAATCAGTGGCAAATGTGGGTGAAACTTGAAGGTAAGAAATGGAGCCGTAAAGAGCACGTAATAAAACTTGGAAATACCACTACTCTACCAGGAAGAGATTTACTGCTGGGGAACAGACTTCAAAGTAGGTGATCACAGGGGACTCAGGAGGAGGGCTGGCTAAGACTTTCCGGCCGGGACGTCACAGTGCAGCTGGAAGAGGGCAGTGGTCTATGCAGTGCTGTGGCGAGCATGTACTTTGACACAGACCGATTTCACTGGAGAGTTGAGGGTACCGGCTTAAATTCGGGGAAGTATAGGTCAGGAAGGAACAGAAGGAATTTGGTGTGTACCTGGGGTCTCAGAATACTTTGACATAGGTACTTGCTATCGTGTATCTTAAATTCATAAAAGTTTTTTTTATACTGGAATCTCTCAAGAACACCTCAGTTTTTTTTATTTTGGAAAAGTGAGGAACACTTTAACATATTCTGGAGTGCCCAGAAAACCTCATCCTCAGTACTACCTTTCTTGAGTTACTTAGCTTTCCCTCGCCACCATTTCCATTTTGAGATTCCAAAAGTCTCTGCCTGCCTTCACTGCGGTTTACTCAAAATTTCCCAACCACCTAGGCCACTGCCCTTTTGCCTCCCAAGAATGGAAAAAGCTAATAGAAGTTTGCTGTTGTTTTTATCAGCTGCTATTTGCCCAGTCACCATACGGAAGACACTGGAGAAGGTGGGTGCCTTGTCCATTTCTATTTATATGATGATATGTCCATTTCTGTTAATATCTGACATGACTTCTGTCTCTAAAAATCTGTTAATTTGGGCCGGAGGGTTAGCTCAGTGGTTCCGGTGCCTGCCTCACAAGCACAAGGTCCTGAGTTCGATCCCCGGTTACCACATAGAATGCTGGGCGTGGAGACTCACGCCCACCAGCAATCAATACCACATACCACAGTGCCGGGCGTGGTGGCTCACGCCTGTCATCCCAGCACTTGGGAGGCAGAGACAGGAGGATTGCTGAGTTCGCGGCGGCTTGCCTGGGCACCATAGTGAGCTCAGGGCCAGCCTGAACTACAAAGCGAGACCCTGTCTCAAAAAGCAAAAAAAAAAAAAAAAAATCTGTTAATTTAGTATTCAGAGGCACCCCATGACCCCAATTGCTTTGGACTGGTTTGACATCATAGTAGCTCTAAACCTATATTGATTGGTTTAATAGATTTAAATTCTGTAGATGTAAGGGACACTTAGAGAAAGGTTAGGTTTTATGTTTGGATGATAACTCCACATCAGGGAGCATGTGAGCTAGGGGAAATGCTGCAAAATATAAAACAGAAGTGAAATTAGGTTACACTGGAGCATATAATCAG
Organism: Thryonomys swinderianus; assembly: GCA_004025085.1. Classification (NCBI taxonomy): domain Eukaryota; kingdom Metazoa; phylum Chordata; class Mammalia; order Rodentia; family Thryonomyidae; genus Thryonomys; species Thryonomys swinderianus. Next base: position 6,767 of record PVIC010016224.1, on the reverse strand, counting down.
TAATCTTTGTGGATCCACAGGATCCACAAATCTTTGTGGACAGCTCTGTGTGTCACCAGCAGTAGCTTTTGTGCCCTGTCCTTACCTGTTTTGAGGAAAGCCAACTTCCCTGTTGACCAGGAGGACTGTCAGGCAAAAGGTTCCTGGGAGGAAGGCAAGGAATCAAAGTATGGTTTATGGAAAAAATGGAAAAGATCAAGACAGAAATGACCCTATATTTTGACAGAGATATGGGCAATTTGGGAGTTTTTCAACTCAGACCAAGCAGCAGATAACACAGGAGGCAAGCAGAGAATTCTGTGAAAAATGTAGGTCTAGCATGGTCTGGGATGAAAGGCCAGGAAAGTCCCATTGACTGCAGAATGCCAGGTTTCTGAAATCCTAAATGAGGTGTGGTATTAAGGTTGGGGGCTCAGGAGATAAGGAATAACAGGAGAAAGTTAACATTGGATCCAAACTGAAGTTTTTGAAAGTACTCCAGAGTAAACCCATTAACCTACACTGTTTACCTCAACTGCTAGTCTAACACTGAACCATAAAACATCATGAGAGACATTATTGAACATTTTATAAGCATGGCCTTTGAAAGATCCTGGGGCAAGGGGGGACAAGTGCTCTCATTACCAGTGAATGGGACAGTGATCAGGAAGGTTCACTACTCATTTAAGACTACTCAGATTAACTGAATACTCTAACGAAGACAGAACATTCTGGGCATGGAGAAGAAAAATCCACTCTACCTTTGGGTAGCCCAAGAGTCCCAAGGATGGATGGGACCATCAACAGAGTGGGTTATCTTTCTTCTCCACATCTTAGGGGTCATCAGTGCTTGGCTAAGTGTCTCTCTAGGTTTACAATTAAATTGCTGGTTCAGGGATTAAGATATATTTTGAGAAAATCTGCCAATCTCTTGATTGACTGAAGACTTTGGCCTACTGTACAGCATAGCTACACCACGTTGGTTTAGAGTTTGATGTGGCACTTCAGGTCACAGGATCATTGGCTAGATATCTTCTAAGGCATTCTACTACTTTCTCCACAGCAAAACCTAGCTCCAGACTGTGACTTTGATTCATATTGGAAAGGCAAGAATGAGAGGCTGGGCCATTTGGAAGCCAAACAGGAAGATGCTTATTTGAGTTGGGGTAGCTGGTTGAAGCTGAACTCCTAGGCTACTGTCCAGTGGTGTCAAGTGTTCACTTAAACCTAAAACTGTAAGGCCTCATGCCGAATTTGGACTCCCCGGAGGTAGTGATCTTAGTGATGCCAGCTAGGCCTTAGCTCTGTCTTTTCTTTCCACTGCTCAGTTAGAAGGATATCTGGGGGGGTTTGGTATTATACAGGCTCAACTCCAGCAGGGGTCTCAGGCCCACTCCGATACTTTCTAAAGAAACATCTCCTCCCCTCCTTTCTCTTCTCTCTTGCTCTCCAGTCTCTGAGTGAAGGATGACTTTGAACAGAACACTCAAGGCTGTGGAAGCCATCACCCCTGGATTTTATAGTAAGGTTGTAACTGCTATTCAAACTTTTTTGTCATTTATTCCTTTTTTCACAGCCCTAGAACCCCAGCCCGGTAGACCTTACTCGATAGTACTCAAAAAGTGTCCTTGTCACTAAGATATCTTTCTATTCAAATCTGCAACATCAATATCCCCATCTCTTAGGCCAGCTGAAACTTTAAGAAATTTCAGACTGGGTTTAGGTAGTTTCAGGGGTTCTGGTTCATCCTATATTAAAGAGAAAACTTGTGACATTAATATGTTCTGTGACTTTCAGAGGGCGTTTCACTTCTTGATGCCCCCGTTCATCTATCTATGAGAGTTTTTACTATATGAACTTTCTAGCTCTGGCATTTCATCTTTCAAAAACTGTATGATCTCTTATTCTTTAGTATTCTCTTAGTCTAAATTTTGATTTATTCAGACAAATGAAAATTTCTAAAGCTGCTTGAATGATAGTGAAGAAGAGTTAGGAAATTAGAAAAGTTCTTTGGACACCATTTCCTCATGTCATTTGTACTTAAATACCATGGCATTATCCACAAATATATAGTCAAAAAGACAATCTCAATTTTACAGCTGCTTCTCGTGTGCGGCAGCGAGCTGGACCTCTAATAGAACTCCTTCAACTTGGCTCATTACGAACTAGCCGCTATTTGTCAGAATTTGAATCTATTCCTTGAAAGCTTTAAACAGCAGGTATTTCCTCAGACCTAAACTGTGATCCTTCTTCTGAAATTTAATTTTCTACAGCTCGCTCTTATTTCTCAGAAATGTATGGTCAGTGTGACCTTGACTTGCTCTTACTTCGGGCTGGAGAGTAAACCAAGATTACTAAATGTGATGGAAAGTTTCCCCTCAGGGGGCTTCAAGCAGGATTTTTTTTTTTTCCTTTTTGAGACAGGGTCTCGCTTTGTAGTTCAGGCTGGCCCTGAGCTCACTGTGTAGTCCAGGCAAGCCTCGAACTCAGCAATCCTCCTGCCTCTGCCTCCCGAGTGCTGGTATTACAGGCGTGAGCCACCACACCCAGCAAAACAGGATATTTTTATAGAGAGCTCAGGGCTGCGACCTGGATCCCACTGTGATGGAGGTGAGAAGGGTTGCTGTTCAGGATCTGGAGAAGGCCTTGTTGGACGGGACGTCCACCATCCCTGGACAACTTCAGCTTCACTTAACGCTTAGCTGAGAGTATACCAATTAAGCAGCAGACACAGAGCTCTCTCACCTTTCCTTTGGATGCATACTTTAATGTCACTGGTAATATTTGCTTCAGTTTCATGAAAGATGAACAAACAGCTGGGCTGTCAACATTTACAAAAATACATAAAGGACACCATCTCGACCTTTGAGCAGACCAGTCTCCCAGGAGACTGCATTGCTTATCCTGCCAGTAGCTTTTTTTGCTTTGTTGTATTTTGAAAAGAGACAATCATTATATTAGCTCTTTTCAGATTATATGAACAATAAAGTAGTATTTCCTGTCTTGAAAGGAACTGTCTCACCTGGGATTGAATAAATAAATCCTAGAGAAAAGGTTTTGTTCTTAAAACATGCAGACACACAGACACACAGATATAGATACACACACACACTCCCTAAACCATAGATTGTGAGTATTCTATCTTAAAGAAGTCTTTTCCCATCTGACTATGGAGTCAGGTTCAATGTAAAAGAGGCTTCTGTAGGGTGTCATAAGACACTGGCGCAAAGGACCCAGCCTGGGAAGCTTACTAGGTGAGAGTAAGGGAGAAAATACGGGTGGCTTGTGTTGTACCTCTTAGTCTGGACCCATTTGCTACCCTTACTGTGGAACTGGGACACATTTATTGCATATTTTTTCTACGTTCATCCTCTCTTTATCCTGCATCTCTCTTAGGAGTAAGTAGTTAGTAGGAAGAGGGTTTGGGCCACCCCAGACATCTCTGGTTTCAGGGGCGACAGAGGAATGTGCCAAGGGACATGTAACTGCCTATTCTGAAAGTAGAGGCTGAGGTTGCTAACATGAACTCTCTTGGCATTTACTTGTGGGTAGGGACCGTGACCTGTTTGGGTGCCTTCAGGAAATGTAACCTCTGCATCCTGACAGTCTTTCCCTCCTCTGTTCTCTACTTGGTCCCAGTTCCCGGGTTTGCTGGGAGAGCAAAGTAGGTGAGATTGCTTTAGAACCATATATTTTCTCAAATCCTTCTATTTTCATAGTACGTTTTATAACATGTTCTAGATGCGTCTCCCTATTTCTTGCCAATATTGTCCTCTGTTTTCTTTCCACTGCTCAGTTAGAAGGATATCTGGGGGGTTTTGATATTATACAGGCTCAACTCCAGCAGGGGTCTCAGGCCCACTCCGATACTTCCTAAAGAAACATCTCCTCCCCTCCTTTCTCTCTCTTGCTCTCCAGTCTCTGAGTGAAGGATGACTTTGAACAGAACACTCAAGGCTGTGGAAGCCATCACCCCTGGATTTTATAGTAAGGTTGTAACTGCTATTCAAACTTTTTTGTCATTTATTCCTTTTTTCACAGCCCTAGAACCCCAGCCCGGTAGACCTTACTCAATAGTACTCAAAAAGTGTCCTTGTCACTAAGATATCTTTCCATTCAAATCTGCAACATCAATATCCCCATCTCTTAGGCCAGCTGAAACTGTAAGAAATTTCAGACTGGGTTTTGGTAGTTTCAGGGATTCTGGTTCATCCTATTTAAGCCTTAATACCATTTATTCTTCTTGCCAAAATCTCTATAGTTGGTTTTAGAGAGGTCAGAGAAGGAAGTAGACAAGGCACTCCTAACTAAAGTCAAAAGTGCCTTTAGGGAGGGTGGAGAAGAAGGAATGAAGCTCCCAGGTTAGTTGCTCTCCTACTTCTATATACCCGTAGGGAAAAGGGAAAGGGAAATGTTTCTAAATAAGCAGTCTTCAAACAGACTGTTTGCCCAAGTTATCCAGTGTATCTACCCACCCCCTCTTCCCCAGTCTCTAAGAGTATGTGCATGCACCCATGTGTCCAGACCTGTATATATGTGTGTACAACTGGGTGTGTGATGTCTGTCCGGGCCAATTAGCACAGCTGCTTAGAACATGGTGCCTAAGAGATCGAGGCTACAGGTTCAGTCACTTGTTCAGGTCACTGAGCTTCTCATAAACAAAAAGAACTCTTCTTCTGTTCACCACGGCCCATGCCTCTTGTGTGTGGGCTGTCACTAATCTTAAGGAGAACTGGGTGGAAGAAAGGGGATGACCTCCCACGAGTCCTTCCTGGTACTAAGAAAACAAGCACCAAGTACCAGCCTGAAACTTCTCTGCTGCATGCCGCAGTGAGATTCCTCTGACATTTAGCTCCTTTCTTCTGCCAAGCATTCTAATAGTAGTGGTAGTGCTAGTAAGAATAATACCAATCACCAACGTTTATTTAATACTTAGAAATTAAGTCTGTGTAAGGAATTATATTAAACTCTTCACATGTACCAATTCAGTTTAATTCTTAACAACCATATGAAGTAGGAACCATTATTTCCTGTAATTCACAGGGCAAGGGAAGCACAGAAGTTGGGTGACATTTTCAAGTTCATATGGCAGATAAGTAGCAGAATCAGGATTTGGACCCAGATGGTCCAAATCTAGAACATCTGCTTTTAAATATCAACTAATGCATAACACAAATGTAGGAGCAACAACCACAGGAAATTGCTGCAGAGTGTTTTCATTCTTGTAACTTCTGAGTATCCTTATGACTAAGGAATAAAGAGGTGACCAAGAAGAGGTTTAGTAAACAAAACATGGGCAGTTTCATGAAAGTAGGGCATAATCCTCTAACCACCCACTCACTCTACGCAGTCTATATACAAAAGGATCATAATCTTTAAATCCAAAAAGGACCAGAGAAACTGTTTCTTGTTTTAATCTCAACAAGCCACATGACCTTTCTGGGCTTCTGTATTTTCATCTTGTAAAACAAAAGTATCTACTTTGGTAGAGTTTTGAAGGGCCAGATGAACTTACGTGTATGTGAAAGAGCTTTGTAAATGGTGAAGTGGTTGATGTTGTCATTATTCTCCTTTTCCAGTCCCTAGAAAGGGAATCACTATTCTTTTCTCTGGATCTTTCCTGTCCATTTCTCATCTTCCCTTCCATTCTTCTCCATCTCCACCCTGAATTCTTCAGCAATTTGACCTGAGTGTCCTGTTAGTTAAGAACTGGCTGTATTTTCTTTGTTCCTCCGCTCTCCTAGAGCTCAGAGAGAAGAAGGGCCAGATTCCAGGTCATATACATTCAAGGAAACAAGGCGTGTTGAAATACTTACAGCACTTGGCAGAAGCTCACAAACTTCCAACTCAAGGACTGAGTTTTTTTTTTTTTAAGTAGGATTTGCTGGGGGGTGGGGTGGAAAAGTGACATAAGGGTGTCACTTCCTCCCCAGGGTCTCTTACAGAGCCTCTGTTCTCTTGCAGGTAGTGAGGAAGAAGGAAAGGGATATTTAGGGTCAGAAGGTCTGGGCCAGGGAACGTTAAGCATAGAAGGAGCCCCGCTCCTTTGTGTTCAGCTTTGGAGTGAGCCGGTTTCCTCAGTGTTCTAAACAGGATAGCCCCAGAGAACAGAGGCCACAGAAGGATCTGTGGCCTTCACAGACGATTGCAATAGCCGTTCTGAGCAAGCATTTCAGTGGCCACTGAGGGAACCTCCATGAAGACCAGCTAGTTGACAATTGAAAGATAATGTACGTGTGTGTGTGTGTGTGTGTGTGTGTGTGTGTGTGTTCTTGTTGTTGCTGTTGTTGCTGTTTGGTTGCAAACAACAAAATAAAATCTCCATGCCTTTGAGACTGAGATTTCAGATATACTGTACGGCAATCACTGTCTTGAAGTTCTGCAGACCATTTTAGAGACTTTGAAGATTACTTATTCCTTTTAGTTCTGAGCACTAGAACGATATGATCTTAGTCAACACTGTAGTTGCTGGTAGTTGAGGTTGATTTGTGAGAGGACTAGGAAATGGGGCAAGAGGTGGGCTGCTGGTCCACTAAGCATTTCTCAGCTCAGTCAATAGCATGCTGCCTTCCTTCCCTCTGACCAAGAACTTTTCCAAGATTTATCCCCAGGCACTCAGACACTACATTGTGGAACAAGATGGAGACAAAATTCAAAAGGTACAGTGGTGAAAAGTCTGTCTCCATCAGAGGCCATCAACGTTATCTGGTGTGTCCTTCCCAAAATACTCTACATGTATACAAGCAATTGTGTATAAACTCTACTTTTTTTTTTTTTTTTGAGACAAA
>PVIC010016223.1:0-34163 GCA_004025085.1 Thryonomys swinderianus | reverse complement strand
CTAAATTCATTACTAATTTTTATTCTTTTTATCCTGATTAATAATAGGCTTCCAAAGTTATTTATGAAGAAAACAACTTTGAGCGACTAACTGAGCTTTATTTTTTCATCAAGCCTGGAGTTTTGAACATGAAGCAAGCTTCAGTGATTCTGTACTTGGAAGCAGTGCTTTAAAATGAAATGACAAAGAAAAAGTCATAAGCCAAGCCATTACTTTAAATAAAGGTAAAGGTGACCTCGGTGGCTGTATTTTTCTGTTTTCTTAATCCGTTAGTGGATCTGTGAAAGTCAGCTACACCAGCCATCCCCAGGAAGGCTGTCTGCTCTGCTATGAATAGTAACTAGAAAAACTAGATTATTGTACACTTTGGATCTCCAAGGATTCATGTCCCTGTCAGAGAAAATAACATTCCTGGGGCACAGATCTACAGCCAAGCTTCTTTAAACAGAAAGATTTGGTGTATGTTTTTCCCCAAAACTTTCATATTATCTTTTTGGTAATTGGCTAATATTCAGCGACTGTGGTACCAAGGGTTATTTGAACAGATTTGTGAGAAAGTTAAATGGCACATAGCAGATGGTCATCTGCCAAGGTATTTTGCTACTAACCTTTTAAAGTTAATTTCTTATTTATAAAATAAGCAATTCAAACAAATAGTAGAATCTTTATTATAAGATATGTTAAACAGGTATAAATACACTTATTGACTGCATATAGCCTAAATATTAAAGTTAATTTGATTTTGGTTCCAGACAGTCTATCATGAAGCCTTCTTAGGAATGGGGAATGGGCTTGCCCCATGTGCTAATTTCATTTCCTACTCCTCTTTTCGTGGTACTGGTCAAGGACACTAACCTGACACAGACTAGTGGTCATGTATTAATTGCCTTTGTTTAGGGTCCAAAGAAAGGATGAAGAATATTTCCTTCTAGAAAGAGAATTCCTACTTCAAAGTAGTCTCGGTGCTTAAGCAAAGAAAAGGAGACTCTGTGTATAGCAATAGCAAGCCATAAATGAACACAATTAAACACATTTTCCTTAAAATGAAAGTACTTGAAAAGTAGAGAAGCCGATCTAACTTAGCATCTGTCCGTCCCTCAATCTGAGGGTTGAGTTTTGTCTTAAGCACATGCATAATGTTTTCTAGAAATAATAGTAGCAGTGATTGCCTGCAATATTTCTACCCAGAACCTATTACGATTATTTATTTTTCCTCGTTACTTTAATGATCTTGGTAATTCTATTTATGAGCATGGAATTAAATATAGCACAGAAACAAATACAACTACATGATAATTTTCAGCTTTTAAGTTATTACTTTGAGAAAATGTAGGATACACACTGTATTTTGTGTGCCATCTTTGCTGGTGAAATTAAACACACCAAAAATGTCTACAGTGAAATTTATGGAATTTAACACCACATAGGACACAACAAACTTCACAACAGTTTAAATCAGATCCTGCCAAATGAATTATGAAGAATTTTAATGCTCAGAGATTTCTGGTTTTTAGGACTGTGCAATAGGCAGTAGTATTGGGTACTATTGTAAGCATTTTATATGTATTTACTTCAGAGTCACTGATTATTGTTCCTATTTTTATATTGCTAATACCTGATATAGAGTATCTAAATAATTTACTTTGTTCAATTTATGAACCAGAAGAATAGTTCTGTTTTAAACATTAGCCAATATATTTATGATGACATTGAGAAAAACATATACCCAGACATTTGTATGCCATTTCTGTTGCAAGCAATGGAGCAAATTATAAATAAAATAACAATATATTTTATCAAATAAAGTATAAAATTCTAAACAGAAATAACACATCCTATCTTATTGCTTAATAAACTAGAGCATGATTGGCATATTCAATATATAGAGTTCATATACATCAATGAAATGTGCTACAGATTCAGTACAAAAGAGGAAAACAATGTCAAAAATCACAGAACTATCAGTGGCAGAAACTAAGTGGTAAAATTGCTGTTTAAAATTTATGTTAAAATGATATCTAATGCCTCAAGTTACCAAGTGAAGCGTTTTGTAACTTGTAATACTCTCTACAGGTGAAAAAAAGAGATTTATGTATTTTGAGTGATCACTACATTTGCCCAGGCTTTCAGAAAGCCATTGGCAGCACATGCCAAATGCTTTAAAAATTTCCAAAGATAATTTGATTTTATGATAGCTCTCATAGAGATGGAAGGGAGAAATGCTTATCCTCAAAATATTCACTAAAAAGTAATTTCAGTATAAGAAAGGTAAACCAGAGATTTTAAGTCCATTGTCATGATCTCAGTAAAACAACTTCAAATAAATAAAGTTGAAAAAAATTGCTTGGACTAACCAATGTACCACTTTGCAACACACTGCTGAGCTCAAAGAGCAGACAATGATCTGAACTCACATCTAAGTTTCCTGATGTCACATTAGCAAACTCTCCGGAGTTGTTGCCAGGGAACCTGACATCCTGAAGCCATGCAGGGTGGTTTCTCTGCAGGTGTCCTCAACCAGGTTGCAGGGTAATTTTTCACTACAAAGATGTTTTTGCCACAGACAGTAACTGATGATTGTCCATGACGTTGTTGCATTGCACTGCAGACATGTATGCTGTCCCTTTATTCAAATGAGTTATAAATATTGCAACTCAGAAACCTCCAGAAACTAGATTAGTCCAACCATAGTCTAATGAAACAGCAAACATAACCATTAGACGTGACCTTGCAATCTTTTAACTTCCATTTTTAATCCCTACCCCCAGCCTTTCATTCTCCTCTCTTTTCTTTGGTAAATAGTTCATCCAAGTTTTTAAGCAATCAGTTTCAACACAACTGCAAGAACTTTCTTTTTACTTGCATACCACTGGAATAATAAAAATCTCATGAAGAGATATATATATATATATATATATATACTATTTTTAAATAATACTGTTTTGTTTAATTAAAGCCAATTCTTTTAAAGCATGATGGACATCACAGTGACTGTCACTGTGCTTTCCAATCAGATATTTGATCATGTGTGTTAGTAAAGTCCTGTGGAAACAAATGACATCATCCCCAAGTCCTTGGGCTCTTGCTGCATAAAACTGTTGCTCAACCTTTTCCATCTCACTTACTGCTTTCCTTATTTATAAAGTTTTTAATCTTGTGCTGGTTATTCTGTTTACCTCCCTCTGTTAATTCTATATTCTTTGTGTTTCTCAGCACCACAGTGGGCTGACCTCTCTTGAGTTTCTTTCCCCTCAAGCTTCTGATTGGATATGGCTTGAAGACTTGAGAAGGATTTGGAGCTTGCAAATAGAGAGAGCTGGATCATGTCTTCCCCCATTTCCTCCCTGTTGAACTGTTGTCCAGAATGATACTATTTTCTTTGTAATTACAATTTCTCCCTTGATTCCAGCTGTCAGTCAGGCATTCGTGATACCTAAGGATTAATAAACATTGATGGGAGTAATGGTTTCCCACTCTTGCTAATTCTAACCTACCTTGCTAGCTCTGCCCACATCTCAGGGGGCAACTACTACAAAAACACAGAATGGCACACACACCCTCCCAAACCACTGGAACAGTCTGCAGTGGATGTCGTGTCTACACACTGCCCGTCAACCCTACAAACTTCACATGCATGCAGGGTCAAGCAGTGCCTTTCTCCTGAGCAAAATCTTCAGTGCTTTCCATTATTGTCAATTGTAGTCCCACCAGAAGGTTATTGTAAATGCACTACAAACACTTAAATATGTAAGAAATTTCCATAGAAAAAAATCAAAGTCATAACATACTATTATTTTATTAAGTCATGTTTTTCTGACTAATCAAATGTCTGCTTACTTAAAACATGGCTGACTTCATATTTACCTTGTCATTATATATTTTCTTGGGCAATCAAATTTTCCATCGTGTGCATTAAAATAAGCTTCATATCTAAAATATTGAGTGTAGACTCTAATTGTTTAGTTTATTCTAATGCTACTCACGTGCATTTACATGTTGCCTAATGATCTCATTTTCCTCTCTCCCATTCTCTCTCTTCCTCTCTCTTTCTCCCCCCCACCTTTCCTTTAGGTTATCTCCATCCTGTCTGAAATATTCCCACCCAGGTTTAATGACCTTTTCATGGCACATTCCCTTTCATTTTTCATAGAAGTAATATTTCATTGAAAAACAATACTATAGAATTTAAGTGTATGTATCATCTCATTCAATACCTATTGTAATTCTACAAGTGAAGTTTAAGGGCTTGTATAAAAATTAAGATGTGAAATTAGACTTGAAATTCAAACCTATAGTTTAAAAACTAAACCATATTTTCCAATAAGATGCTAGTCCAAAATTCAGGAAATACCTACTCTTTTCATACTTCTTCATTCCCACCTAATTTTAATTCTAGGCTTCCCCATTATCTCTCCCACCATGATATACTTAAGGATGGAAAACTTAGCTTGAATTTTGTTTTCCTTTGCATTGTTATGAGACAGAGTCTCACTATGCCCAAGGTTGTCTCAAAATCTAGGCTCAAGCAATCCTCCTGCCCCAGCCTTCTGAAATATCCAGGGCTACAGTCACCCACTAAATATATAGCCTTTTTCTTTTTTGGTATACCAGAAATAACAGGCTGTCTGAATATTTATCATAGAATACCTTATCATAATCATTAATATATTCTAAAAGAATGACATTATTTTAATGTTAAAGTAACATCTATTGGGAATAGTCCCATTGTAATATTTCCAAAAGTGCTCATTTTCATATATTCTTCGCTCAGTACTAGGTAGGTATTTACATAGTCTGATATCAGACCATGTCAATGAAACACACCAACCATGTTCTCTGGATTTCTATTATCTCAGTTATCCAGTCATGATTAACTAACCACATATGCCAGTAATCCTCCATTCTTCTGTTAACTTTAGTCGATTTGGTGTATATATGTGTTGATAGTACTTTTATAACCAATCATATATTGTAAATTACTTTTACACTGAAAACCATTCTTTATGTAATGTCTACATTTGTAATTTAGGTTATTTTTAATTTATTCTACTTATAGACTCAATTTAAAATATGCACATGGTGAGTGGAAAAGCAGCCAAATTTCTATATTTAAGTCATAAAATAAATGCATACTAACAAAATTAAATATGTAAACAATATCCTTCATCCAAAAGCTATTTTGTTAAAAAAAGAGTTTATAAAGAACCCAACTACAACTTAGTTAATGCTGTAAAGCCATGCAGCAGTCAGGGAATATGTTATGCTATATGCCAAGCATGATTCTGAGGCTTTCACATTCATTGTCATCTAGTGAGTGCAGCAACTTTGTGCAAGAGGCATTATTATCTTTCCCACTTTATACATAAGAAAAGTGAAGTGAAAAAGAGAAATGCAACTTTGGAAAGTCACACAATTGATATCTCAAGTGGTATTTAGTACTCAAGTAGACTAATCTCCCAGCCTACTTGATCACTATAGACTTATATCTTTATTAAATAAAAAGCAAATCAAATTGGAAATTATTTGTGAGAAACAAAAGCATTAAATGAGAGGATACCTTGGCCAATATCCCTGCCCTGGTTTCTGAGATAAATACATTTCTATTACGTGAAAAAAGTTCAATGAACAATCACAGTACATTTCCAGTAAGTATTTAATCATGTCAATAATTTCTCTACACTGTCCTTACAGAGTGGCCTCTGCATATAATTTGATTTCCATGGAGAGGCAGTATATTATAGTAATTAAAAGCTCTCTTTCCAAAGCCAGTTTCCCTGAGTTTGGGATGTATTTGCAACACTTTCTAGCTGTGCATTTCAATTTCCTTATCTATAAAATGAGAGTAATAGGCTTTTATGGGGTTCTTGTGATGACTGCACTACTTGATATATTGAAAGTATTTGACAGTCCCAGGTGCAGAGTAAGTGCTAGTTATTAGTATTTCCTCACTAAAAATAGATTATTTATCTTCTTGATAAACATTTATTAGCTACTGCTGTGTAGAAATTATTAAACAATTATTTTAACTTAAAGGCAACTACTGTGTCAATCTGTTGCATAACTTCCAAAGTCCAAGTAAGGGTAAAAGATGGTATTAGACTTTGATTAACTAACAAGTTTCATTTTTCTATCCATCAGTAACAATTTGATAGAAGTTGATTGGATAAGCAGTTGAAATTTCTGTCCATCAATAAATGTTCAGTATTAAAAGAGTATTTTGTTGGAGCTGGGTGCACTCGGGAGGCTAAGGCAGGAAGATCACGAGTTTGAGGCTAGCATGAGCCACATAGACAGTTCAAAGCCAACTTAAACTGTAAGACCCTTTCTCAAAGAAAAAAAAAAGAAAGGATAGAAAAAGAAAAAGAAAAAGACAATTTGTTGGATTCATCATAGACTGTGGTCCAGTCACTAATCCTGGGTTCAGGACCGTGGATAGCGTTAGGGCTCCTGAATTTATTTTTGTTGCGCAAAGGGATATGATGGGAGCTGATATTTTTCAAAAATTTGAGCAAATATGCAGACACATGTATTACTCCATTAATGTTCAAAATATATAGAAGTACCCATTCTATTTAAGTGAAATAAATATGATGTCTAACTATGTCAAAGAAGGAAAAAAGTAACAAAAATTTATCAATACTATATTTTTTTACTATTTCCATCTGCACTCAGAGGAATACATGTTGCTACTTTCCTAAGTTTTCCAAAAGCACTTATCAATTTTATTGTACTAAAGCTGGTAATATTTAAAGTGGGAATATTTATGATATTGATAAGTCCTATTATGAAGTTTATGACATACTTAATAGTAATTAATACAGTGCATGAGGGTTATAGTTAAAGGATGTCTTCAGAATAAATATGTGATAATGTTCACTGGAAGAAAATTCTACAGTCAATATGTTGTTCTTTTCCCAAAAAATATTTGCACTCTTTTTTAATATTTTGCCATAATATTTAAATTCTTTGTGTGTTTCTACTATACAGCAGAAGTATTATGTTTATTTATGGTCCCCTGCATGCACAAATAAGACAAATTTACTCCTGAATTGACCTTAACATTTGGCAAATTGTCTCCAAGGTAAAGGCATTGAATAAACTCCCATGACAGTCTTTCTTTGACAAAATTTTTGTCTTCACACATACATCTAAATTCATAATGTCTTTCAAGGTTCATTTTTCTGGGATTATTTGCAGTTGTCTTCTGCAAAACTTCACTTTAGATTTAAAACAATAGTTTATTTTTAAACAGTCTGATAAAAATAGACTTTGTGGGTTTCTTTTTAAAGATAAGATATAGAGTTCCACGGAAAAAGTCTCAAGAAAATGAAACTGGTGCAAGAAGATCAGTTAGTGCAAAAAAGAAGAGAAAGGGGGCTCATCCTGGAGTTAAAAAAAGGGTTCATCCCCACCAGTAATGCTTCTCCAAGCTTTCTGAAAGGGCAGTGATCATCTATTGTGTAGGGGAATAAGGAAACATCAGGTCTCACAAATTTTACAAAGCTTCTCTACAAATCTAAGATTGCAGACTGTCCCCCTGGAAGAATGATGGTGAAAATTTTAAAGAACAGTGCCCGAACTGCAACCCAAAATGCATTTCATCGCAAAGTACCAACACCACCATTGAATCTGAACACTGAGCTTTTAGCTTAGAAAAAACAACTCACGCATTAACATCTTTTGTCTTAAAATAAAAACAAATAAAGCACGTGCCATATGTTTGCCACCACTGCCCCAGGACTTGCTACACATAATATAAAATATTTGTTTAACGTGCTTGCTTCGGCAGCACATATACTAAAATATTTGTTTAATGTATTTATTTTTCTTATCTGATAAAAATACTTTGCTCTATCATGGATGTTTTCTATCCCCAGCCTCTGGTACACTATTCTGCTCTCTACTTTCATGAATTCATGTTTTATATTCAACAGACAAGTGAAAATATATTTTCCTTGTTTTGCCTAGTTTATTTCTCTTAGCATACTGCCCTCCATGTTCATCCACATCACTGAAAATGGCAGAGATTTCCCTCATTTTTAAAGCTGAATAGTATTCCATTCCATATATACTGAACTTGATTATTTTTTTACCCATTACTCTCCTTTGAGAGATATTTATGATTGATTCCATAGCTTAAAAATATAAATAGTGCTGGACCAGAGATTTAGCTCAGTGGTTCCAGTGCCTGCCTAGCAAGGGCAAGGTCCCTGATTTGATCCTAGTAACCACATACAGCAATACCGGTGGGTGTGGTGACCCACGGCCACCAGCAATCAGTACCACACACCACAATGATGGGCGTGGTGGCTCACATCTGTCATCCCAGCACTCAGGAGGCAGAGGCAAGAGGATTGCTGAGTTTGAGGCTTGCCTGGATTACATAGTGAACCACAAAGCAAGACCCTGTCTTGAAAAAATTTAAATATATATATATAGTACTGCATTAAGTGTACAGATATCTCTTCAATGTATTGGTATCTTAAAGTGAAAGTCTTGGATTATATAGTAGTTCAATTTTTAGTTTTTCAAGGAAACTTCACATTATTTTCTGTAGTGACTGTACTAGTTTACATTGCTACTGCAATGTACACAGGTCAGTTTTCCCTACATCCTTCTCAATAGTTGCTTTTTTGCAGATCATTTTCCTTATTAGTACATGTTTGTAAAACATAATGTTACAATGTTTACATTTATTTTGGGGAGCTCTTTTGTGAACATAATACATTTTACTTCTTTTTATCATTCCCTTTCTGATCCTTCCATTCATCTCTTGATTTCTTCTTTTGTTTTCATCTTGTTTCTGATTTGTTTTTGTTAGTCTTTCATCCCTGGGTGGCAGCCACACTACCATTCTGAAGGTTATAGTTTATTGTCATTTTTGGTTACATTGCCCTTATAAGTAGTAATCTTCAATACTTTTTCATGTATCTATTGGTCATTTGTATATTTTCTTTTAAGAAACATCTATTCATGTTCTTTTCTATTTTTAATAGGGTTATTTATTTTCTTGTCATTGAGTGGCTTGAGCTCCTTATGTATTTTGGATAATTAATCTAACTTCCTATGAGTTTTACCTAAGTATTCCCCTTTCACAATACATTCAAATATTCTCAAGAAAAATTATAACAAGATATCTATAGCAATCCTATAAAATTTGGGCATTATGTTCAAAATGTACACTTAGAGCATTCAGAGGAAAGTAAAGAAATCTGCACAATATTTGTGGCAGAATCTTATATAAAAAATCAAATGTGGCATCAATGAAAACATTTGCAAAAAATAAAGATTCTTTCAACCAAATAAAATTATAAGGAATCAAGGTTACAAAAGACAAGAAAGTAAACTTTGAGAAGAAGGTAAACTAGAAGATATGACTTGTTTGCTATAATGGTCAGGATAGGCTAGGTTATGTTGTTTTTACAAACTGAAAATCTCACCTTTTAAATCACTGTTTGTGTCTGACCAGAATCAACAAGGGCGAATGTCTGGCCCTTATAGTGTCGCCATCACAATCCAAGGCTCTCTGGTTTAACACACCTGGATAGTAAGTTAAAGAAAACAAGTGAGCTGACTTTTAAATTCTTTCATCCAGAAGTATTTTGTTCACACCTAGGCTGCGTAACACAATCTAGTGCTCCTATACTGTACACCTATGCAGTGTTACTGTACTGAATATTAGAGAAAACTGTAACCCCATGGCAAATTTTTGTGTGTCTAAACATGTTTAGGCATAGAAAAAGTACAATCTAAATGTAAGAATTTTTCAGTCCCAATATCATCTTCTGTGATGACCCCTGGCAATGCAGCCCATCATATACTAAAATGTATGGCTACGTTCGTGTCTATCTCTGTATATGGGTCTATGCACACACAGATCACCAGGATGAACTGGATGCAGCTTCATAGTCTGTCTTCAGGAAGTATGCAATCACAGGAATCTACATGTGAATAGTTCATGCCAGGCTGCACACTTGAGACTTATTCATATCAAATAAGTCAGTCCTTGTAACATAAGAAGCCTCTGTAATGTTTCAAATATTTCTCTGAACAAGGAGGTCAGGATTATTCACTCTAAAACAGGACGCCCAAGTCATATTATTAATATTATCAATAGTACAGATAAGCTTTCCTCACATGATACTGTAACTCAGAAAAGAAACTAACTTTGCACTCAGCCACTGTCGTGGTTTCCTGGAACTTGTGAGATACACAGCCATACTGAATGGGGGGGGGGGCTGGCCTACAGGGACAAACCCACTGACTCTGAGGAAGGAACACACCCCTTTCCTTCCCGAGCCAGGAAGGAGGAACGAAAAGGGGTTCCATCCAGCCTCTGAACAAAGCGGAAGTGCCTGAATTCACAACGCCCCTGAGAACTGGGTATTTAGCTCAAGTGGTACTGTGCCTACCCAAGAAGCAGTAGGGCCTGCGTTGGATCCCTGGTGCAGCAAGATGTATTTTTGCATAACATAAATCTGACCCTACAAGAACATATTTGTGTTTTTATTCCGGGGGAAGCAGTCCTCAAAGCAGGTAACATCCGATCTGTTTTCTTGCCTTTCAGCTCTCCATGTCCATCACGGAGAACACGGTGAGGAAGCTGATGTCATCCACGAGCACCTGCGAGGACCAGGGCAGATGGACACGTGACCCCGCCTCAGTGACAGCAGGACTGACTGTCCTCTCCGCACACCTTCTCCGCACAGGACCGAACAGAGCCCACAACACGCCGGGCGGCTCGGGAGCAGATCCGTTTACGTTCCCTGTAGATGTTTCAAATGTCCACTTCACTCCGCTCACGCTCATTGTCCGCATCTCTGAAACAGAGATGTTAGTATCTAGGGTTTCTCTCGTTATGACTCTGTGAAGAGCAAATGAATTTGAATGAGGTCATGTCGGAAAAGCCACTGCAACTTCGTGAGCTGGTTTGCACTAATCACCTGCTTATACTGAAAAACTAAACTGTGTCCTCATATGTATGTATGTATGTATATATGCACACACACAACATATACACAGTGTGTGTGTGTGTGTGTGTGTGTGTGTCTATGTGTTTGTTCTGATGCCTCGGTTATGTATTTTGATCCTTAGAGCAAGAATCCTGAGAATTTCTCCCTCTGCACCAAGCAGTTTCACCTATGGATTTAACAGAACTGAGAAGACTTATTTTAAAAATTAAATCCCCTTGGGCCGGAGATTTAGCTCAGTGGTTCCAGCGCCTGCCTCGCAAGCGCAAAGTCCTGAGTTCGATCCCCAGTAACCACATACAATGCTGGGCATGGAGACTCACGCCCACCAGCCATCAATGCCACATACCACAGTGCCGGGTGTGGTGGCTCACGCCTGTCATCCCAGCACTCAGGAGCCAGAGGCAGGAGGATTGCTGACTTCGAGGCTTGCCTGGGCTACATAGTGAGCTCAGAGCCAGCCTGAACTACAAAGCGAGACCCTGTCTCCAAAAAAAAAAAAAAAAAAAAATTAAATCCCCTTAAGGAAAAAATATAGTACTAATGTTTTTAGCAGTCAGCACATCAGCACACCAACCATTAAACAGATTTCAGCACATGGATATCTACATTAAATCATTTAGAGCTATTCATAATGCAATTGATATAACACTATAGTAATTTTGTTATAAAATTATTCAGAAAAATCTTAGGCTTGACTTGATAATTTTGTAGAATTTTCAAAGGGACCTCAGAGACTAGTTACATGGTACCATGCCTAGACTTAAAAAAAAAAAAAAAACACTAAGGGCTGAAAAGGTTAAGTAGCTCATAGTGGTCTACAGTTTACTTTTTGAAGAACTCATAGTGAATTTTTAAAATTCTTAATTACTAATTAGAAGAAATATATACTACTGCTACAAAGATGAACAGAGAGAAGGATAACCACCTTTCTTCAAAATTAATACATTAAGTTCTATAAATATAAATACACAAACACACACGCATACTACTTTTCCCCCTCTTGGCCATGACATGAACAGCTTGTTTCACAACATGCCTGACACCTTGACATATAGCCATAATTACTCAAGTGTTGTTGTTGTGTTTTAAATTCTCAATAATGTGCAAAAACCTATTTTAATAGAATATGAAGAGTAAAATGCGAAGAGCATCCAATGTATGATTTAGTACTGAAATACTTGAATTCATTGCCTAGAGATTATCTCCTAATGTAAATACCCTTTGTAAAACAAAATTTATGATTATCCACTAACAAATTCCTATGTTTCCAAAAAGCATAAATTATCCATGTGTGTGTATCTTGTAAAAAAGCTAAGTCAACTTATTCCCTAGATTTCTTTTTAAAGAAAACTGCAAGACACCATGCTAAGGATAAAGCCTGTAACATATGAATCATTAGGGGTGCAACAGCTTAAGCGTGCAAGTGCCCCCCAAAGACTTTTAGATTGAGTACTTTTTAACCAGCACAGTAATATTCAGAGATGGGGCCTTGAGAGGTGATTAGCCCATGACAGCACTGACCTATTAGCGTTAATCTACTGATGGGTTCACAGCTGATGGTCAGTCAGCAGGGAGGATATAACTGGGGAAATGAGGTGCCTGAGGGTGTACCCCTCTTTCTCTGGTTCTTTTCTTTCTCACTGTGCTTTCTGGCTTCCATGTCTTTCTGCCATTATCCTCTGCCTTGGAACCAGTAAACTATTGACTCAATGCTCTGAAACCTTGAGCCAAAATAAATCTTTCCTCTTCTAAATTGCATAAATGGGATATTAATCCAAACTACAGGATACACTAAAACACAATCAAAATAACTTTTATAAGTGATTCCATACAATTTAAAGTGTGGCTACCTCTTTTTAGATACCATATTTTTGTTAAAATTATTTGGGTATTTTTTCAGCTGTACTCATCTATTTTAAATAGATGGAGAGAACTTTATGTATTTATTATGTACAACATGATTATGTGAAGTATATAAATCGTGAAGTGGCCAAATCTAGCTAACTAAAATATGCACTAGCTACATTATTATCATTTTGTGATAAGAGCAGCTAACATAATTTTCCTCAGCATTTGTTTCTAACTTCCCTGTAGATCTTCAATACTTTTTATAAACAATATTTTTCCTTCTTTTGGAAAGTAGTCATCATTAATCTGCCAGAAAATTAAACTGGGAAAAATTTATAGTTGAATATTTTAAAGTACCAATCTTAGTTAAGATTTGTGTTCAGTATTACCAAATTAGGAATTATACATTCTATGTAGCAAAATTGTAAAGAAAAAAGTCTGTATGATAAAGGGGAAGAGAGATATTTTAACTTTATTTTTATTCCTTCCATATAATAAGGAAGCCTTCTCAGAAAAAAAATTCAGTACTTGAATCAATATTATATTCCTGACCTAAGAGGTTATAAAAAAAGTCTGAGCTAAAATTTATCCTCAAGTTATTGTGAGGAGCTCATCATTCAACACTTCATCAGCTGACAACATGTAGACAATGACATGTGAGTGACATCAATGGGGTTTGACTAAAAGACTAAACAGAGGTGAGCTGTACAGCAGGGCAAAGCCTGACACCTTCTGTGGCTGGGGCAGTATGGCTCCAAATGTGGTATCACTTCAAGGAAGGCATCTAGAGCACCAGGCTGCCCTGAAATCAGGAGTATAAAGTAGTTCCCATAGGACTTCCACACAGATTGAATGAGCTCCAACATCTGCATAAAACTCATTTAAGATACTTGATATATGAGGGCTGTTTCATAATGAGCATGTTAATTACCCACTTAATAAAGAAGTGGCACATTCTGACATTGCTTTGAGCTTGACCATCAGAAGTGAAGTTTCTGTACAACTTTATTTCCACTCTCACATAACCTCCTTTGCTGAGTGTTAATCCAGTGCCAAATCCTCTACTTTTATGGATTATCAGATTTGAAAAAAAAAGGAGAGAAAGAAATTTTACTGGTTTTCCCTATTGATCATCAAACTGTGCTTCCAGATACTGTAACCTCTGTTATCCATGGCCTGTGCCAAGGACACATATGCTCAGTTTGCATTTTCATTGAGTTCAACCAAAAATCAAATCATCTTTTTAGATGGATGTGCACCGATTCAACTGTCATAAAATGAAAGCCACATCTTTATTTCTTTTTAAAATTTTAGCTGAATGTAAACATAACATCAAATTTATGGACCAAACACTGTAATTCAGTTTTCATTGAGAAAACATCTGACTTTTTCTGTTAACTTTATAAGAACCATTCATTTTTTTAACTTCAAATACTCCTGAACTCTTTTTAAATGTGAAAACTTCCTCAAAAACCTCTTTTCAATCTTGCATTTTTTTTGCTCCACTTATCTGCTACTACCTTTACCTTATCTTTACAGATTCAAGCCCATGTGAGCACTGAAGGAGACTAGCAGAAGGAATATGCTGGAGACCGCCCCCCCAGTCAGAATTCCTGATCTGCACACTTCATGTCCTTAGCCAGTGATCTGGGAAAAATTATGAATGTGGATTCCATTTTGCAGCAAACTGCTCTCATCTTCCCTTCTTTTTGTAGATTTAGGTAGGGAAACATGGGTTTTGTTTCCTTTTCTATATTACCATTTCATGTTCATAGCATGAATTGGCATTTAAATACCAGCTGACTTAGTTAGAATCCTAATAACAAGTATAGTAACAGATAATTTCTCTGTGTGCAAGAAGAGCCTGTGGCATCTATCTGTGTATGACAACTGTCCCTCTCCAAATCAGAAAATCACTTTAGAAACTCATATGACCATATTCTCAAGTTTTTAATGAGGAGTTAAAAAAATGTGATGGTAATTTTATAAAGGGAAAAAAAGCTTATGTATTTAGGGGGTGAGGGTTGTGGGGTGGGTAAGAAAATGGGAAAAAATGAGAATTAAATCGTGTCATATACTGGTACAAATCCCCAATACTGAGTGTGATCATGATGTGTATATACAATGCACCAATAAAGATTAAAAATATGATTCTTACTAAAACACCACACTACTAAACTCTTCACCTCATATATCAGATTTTCTTGCACACTGGGGTTTACCCAAGTCAATCCCAATTTTCAGATGTGTATTCTCACTCTAAACCATCCCAGTATCAGTGCGCACTCATCACTGCCCGCAATCTCATGGGACATGTTTGTACTGTGCACATTCCTTGCGTGGAGTTTGTATAGACATAACACATCTTAATTCCCCGTTTTAGCCCCCTTTCTTCTACTCCTTCTCACCATCCATCTCTTGATCCCCTCTCCATTTAAGAAAGCTCTACCTCCCTACTTTTGTTCTTCACTTATACTTTGAATGTCTCATATAAAAGAAACCATCCAATATTTAAACTCAGGTATCTATGTTTTTTGCTTAACATATGGTCTCAAGGTGCATCTATTTTTCTACAGATAACTCAAGTGTATCTTTATGGCAGAGTAGTATTTCATTGTGTAAAACTATCAACTTTTTTTTTATTCATCTGCTGATGGATATGTAGGCTGCTTCCGAGATTTGATTAATACAATTTATGGTAGTAATTCAGGTCTCATGTCCTGTATTTAATTCCAACTGGAAATTATTAATACCCCTGTTTGCTTTTCACACTTACATGAAGGCTTTCATTAGACTGCTTCATCCTCACACAAATAATCTCTTTACAATACACCTGTGTCAGCCAAGTTATGGCCTCCTTTGTTGCATCAAATGTATTTCTACTTTCTGCCCAATGGTATTGCCTTTTCAAACATCCTCACTCTAATCCGCATCACAGTTTTTCTGCTTACTAGATCTCACTGTCATGTACAGATGTGCTGTTGCTTTTTCTTCCTTAATATTTCTTTTTCTCTAGTCTATGATCTTATTTTCCTGAACCTCTTTAAGACAAGCTTCACATTCTTGAATTCTAACCTTACACTCCATGGTTGTGTCTGGAATTCACTGCAGTCAGGATTTCAGTCCATCCTAAAACTGTCTTTGTCAAGTTAATCAATGGCCTCCATATTACTTCTGCCAATATCTCACTTTGTCCTCTTATTAGGCTTCTTGAGAACACTTGAAGTAATCAATTACTTCTTTCTTGAAATGCTTCAGCTGTTCATTGACTTATGGACACCATACACTTCCACAGTATTTCTCATGTCTGACCATTACCTATCTCAAAAGTCATCCATCAATACAATACTAAGGTAATCATTCTTTAAGCTAAATTTGAGAAGTTCTACAGTCATTTGACCTGGTCCAAGCTGCCATCCAATGATATATACATATACATATACATACATACATACATACATACATATATATATATATATATATATATATATATATATATATATATATTGTTTTTCCATGTCTCACTCTGCTTCCTCGCACCAGCCACACTGGCCCCGGCCACTCAGTCTTCAGCTAAGCAGTCTCCTAATGCACAGCCCTCCAGGATTCTTTCCTTCTTAGAGTCTTCCTTTCTGGGGTAAGTTCTCCTTTGCTTCACTCAGGTCTTAGTTAAAATGTGACATCTCTCAAGAAGTCCTTCTTCACAAACCCATTGGAAACAGTCCCAGATGCTACATTTCCTTGAATTTTTATTTCATATATGTTGTCACAGAAACAAGTGAATCAAATTAATTTTGCTTTAAAATATCAACCGGCTTAGAGGAAAAATAACAACCTTTTATTCTTAGCATTGTATAAACAAAAGTCAATTCAACATAAGAATTTTAAAAGTTTATGTTTGCATTGGGATGACTCAGAATATGTCCACATTACATAAAAACTTTCCCATGGAAAATATGGCATTGAAATGTTCTGAACTTAAAGTGCTTGACACAAAATTCAGGCATGTCCTCTGGAAAAAACTGGGAGGTAATTGTTGGGAACAACAAGGGAACATATCTAGTATATCTTAACACACAACAGAGGGGATTCTTGGATGCTAAATATGCTCATATGCCTATTAAAGAAGTCATCTTCAATATATATATATGTCCTGATGACAGTACTTAGAGACACTATTCTCAAAATTTTGTTTGTTTGTTTGTTTGTTTGTTTTGAGACAAGGTCTTGCTTTGTAGTTCAGGCTGGCCCTGAGCTCACTATGTAGTCCAGACAAACCTCGAACTCAGCAATCCTCCTGTCTCTGCCTCCCGAGTGCTGGCATTACTGGTGTGAGCCACCACACCTGGCACTGTGGTATGTGGTATTGATTGCTGGTGGGCATGAGTCACCATGCCCAGGACTATATGTGGTTACCGGGGATCGAACCTAGGACCTTGTGCTTGCAAGGCAGGTGCCGGAACTACTGAGCTAAATGTCTGGCCCAAAATTTTCACTTTTTATAGTTGAGCTTATAAATAACATGAGTACTCCATTTAAATATTCATATCCTCTTGTTTTCTGAGATAGATGTGACAGAGAAATATATGAGTCTGAATGTCAGAGCTTGAGTCTTAGTCTCACTATTTACTATGTTTCTGTGACATTAGTAAGTTACTTAATGCTAGAACCTCACTGATTCCTTTGATATGTATGTGTGTGTATACAAACATATATACACATACATATATATATATATATACACACACACACACACATATGTTTACCATGCAAATTGCCTGAAAACAAGGAGTTATTGGTTATTTTAAATGAGACTTGATAAATTTTATCCCATGTTGCTTGGCTTTAAATAATGGCACATTGATAACAACTATTTAAGGACAAAGATATATACCAGTTACTTACTAGAATAAAAGACAACAGGACTCTGAAGGAGTTAATACATTCTTCAAATCCTGGCTTTGCTACCATATATGTAAGGAATATAAGAACTTATTTCATATTCAGAATTTAAGTTATTACAATAAAATAAAGTTACATGATTTCTTATTGGTAAAAGCATTTCCATAACATAGTTTGAAAGCCTGGCAATCATACAGTAGTTACATCAGGTAGATTTGAAACTAATAAGTGGATTATTCCTGTTTCATGAATTTCATGACTTATAGTCCAGTTAAATGTCTGTCAACCTGCATAACTCACAGGATAAATCAATGATAAATTAAAAATACTAGAAAGAAAACTGTGGAAGCACAAATGTATCCTTGGATAATTTTAATTTCTCAATCCCTTTCTCTCTGTGAATGTTTCTATACAATGAATGTATCAAAGTGCTCTTCCAATATTGAATTCTTGAAAGAAAAAAAAAAGTTCTCAAGTGATTCTAATATCTTCTATTTAATAACATGAGAAGTATCAGGATCATCTCTTTACTGAAATAAAATGGGTAAATTTTAGATGCTACTAAACATAACATTAATTCTTGGAAAGTATCCTCACCAGCACAGACACAGACATGATGTGTAAGACCAATTCTCACCTTGTAGAATGGCCATTTCAAGTATTCAGTGGTCCAAGCGGCATTTCAAACCACTTGATTGTGCTGCTCCCTGTCCCCTTCCTTCTCTCCTGGGGGCGCCCAAACTATAATAAATTCTCTCAGTATCTTTTAAGCTTTATAGTGAGATAATGAACTTTTCTCTTTAGATGTGAGAATTTTACTCACATGCTTACACATTATGCTGCGGCTTTAAGGCATGCAAAAACTGACAGCTGCTCTAATTGGGATATACTCTCGAATTCAGGCAAAATCATACATCTGAGAGATGATGTGACCCTTCAGTGGACATATTCTAGCTTGAAGGGTGTTCTCCTCATGCAGCAGTTTATTAACCTGTCCTCACCTTTTCTGCATATCCTTATGAGAAGCCTTGAGAACAGTAGTATTTGCCTGAGGGATAACCAATGTTTCCTGTTTAGCTTGATAGTTCCACTATGAACAATATTAAAATTGAAGCAGTTGAAATTCAGCTTGTCATCTGCCTGATAGATTGGTCTTTTTCCCATGGTATTCAATATTGTGTTTTTCCATTTTCATCTTTTCCACTAACAGAAAGAGCCAAGGTAGCTTGCAGTAATTCAGGGATGCTTTTTCCAGGAGGCTTAACTATCTTATACTTTCCCTGGACGTATATACCACTTCTCCACCTGGGGAAATCTGTAAGGACCTGTAGAACCACCTCAGGCTGCATACTGGCTAGATCTGCTATTTAGCTAAGCCAAGAAAGACACAGGGCTGATGACCTAAGTCTGATCACACTTCACCTATGGAATTTTTACCAGAGCCCCATAGCAGCTGGTAACTGCTTTCTCTATCACGGGAAAGTACCAAAAACTGATGACTATTACCTCAACTGAGAAAGACATACATATTACTAGTATTACGAGTGGCTGTACTTCAGTACCTGAAAGGAAAGCTCAAAGGTGAAAATTTCAACAATGGAAGCAGTTAGGGGAGAAAAATATATGTGTGGAATGGAACAGGAAAGAGGAACCTTTTCAGTGGTCTTCAGACCATACAAATTATGTGGCCAACTGACTTACCTATACATAAACTGGCCTTTAGGCTTTACTTTACAAAATAAATGTCAGAACTTACATTAGATTTCAATGGGAACACTGAAGAAGACATTTCATCTGGCAATTGAGATGTAGTTTGAGCTCTTAAATTTTTCAATTAGGTCAAACAGTTTCTTTTTCATTTTAAATAAACCCTCTGTGAACCTAATAAACAATTCATACTTCTAAATTCATGTATTTCAATTTTTGTTTTAGAACTGATATTATGGAAAACATTTCTAAAATGATGATTAATAGATCTTACCATCAAACTAAATTCTTGCATTACATTGCTACTAGAAAGTGTAAGTAGCTCTATTTTTCTTTGTTTTCCTTTCTTTTTTTAGACAGAATTTTGCTCTGCAGTTCAGGCTGGCCCTGAGCTCACTATGCAGCCCCCGCAAGCCTCAAACTCACAGCAATCCTCCTGTCTCTGCCTCTCAAATTCTGGGCTTATAGGTGTGAGCCACCATGTCCGGCACTGTGGTGTGTGGTACTAATTTCTGGGATTACAGGTATGAGCCACCAGTCCTGGCATTGTGGTGTAATGTCAGGGATTGAACTCAGGAGCTTGCATTTACAAGGTAGATGCCAGAAGCAATGAGCTAAGTCCCTGGCCCAGTTGGCATATTTTTGAGATCGCCAATTACTTACATGGAAGAATAAAGCTGTTAAAATGGAAGGTACTAAAGGTCACTTACAGATTCAGTGATTTCATTAGAAAAACATTTGCTTAATTTTTATTTCCTTGAAAAGTATCATAGTATATCATATGGTGTCAAAGTTTAATAATCTATTTCTTAGCATGTTTATAAATTAAGTTGCATTAGCATGTTGGCTACTTGACTTTTTTTTTCCTTTCTGGTTGAAAGAAGGAAAGAATTCTTAGAGGTTAAAAATATAAGCCCACAGGTATGCTGGCACACGCCTGTAATCCCAATGCTTAACCAGGAAGATCACTTCAAGGTTGAGGCCACCCTACATTACATAGTGACTTCGAAGCCATCCTGGTCTATATAGCAAGGCCTGGTCTCAAAAACAACAACAAAATATTCAAAAGGAAAAATGAAACACCATAAAACTCATTTAATGAATAAATTAACAGTTTACTGGTTAGTATATAATCATTGACTGTTTCACAGAATTAATAATATATTCGATAATATTAAAGCACACGTCCATTACTTCATCTGTTCATTCACTGGAGGAGAATTTCATGAACAATAGTTGGCAATGATACAGATGCTGGAGTTATAATGCAAAAAAGTCCCTGTCCTTCAAGGTACATTCTTGGAAAGAGATATATGAAGAAACTAATGAAATATCTTAGCAAAATTAACAGGGTATCAAATGGCCACGGCACAGGTAGAAGCAAAGCTGGGAGGGAGGAGGGAGTTCCAAAGAAGCAGAATGCTTGCTGGCAGAGCACAGTGTGGGAGCTAATACAGATGATGCTGTCCAGAGGGATCTCCAGAGCAGAGAAACAAACCTCACACGTATGTTGTTCATATGTTGACAAAACTCATTTCAAGCACAAGCAGCTGAGGGAGAGTGAATGAGGGTGAGAGTAGTGGGAGATGAAGTCAGAGAAATAAGTGGACAAGATGTCGTAGAGCATTTGGGACACTGTAAGGTCTTCACTTTTGCTAATTCAGGAAGACAAAATTCTGAACAAAGGAGCTGATTCTTTTGTAATGAGATGATTCCAGTTGGAGAACGCAGTAAACAAGGCCAAAGTGAAAACAGAGAATCTGACTATGGAGCAACTGCGGTTTCCAGGACCAAACGGATGGTGACCTGTCCAGTGTGCTACTTGTGGGGAAATGAATGAGGTCTCCAACAACATCATCAGCCCCAAAAACTGAAAGAAGAGAGCCTTTGCTCATACAATACGATAGAGAATGAATCACTTGAGATGCCGGGTTCATGCCCCTTGTCGAGTCTGCGTGGATATGCAGATAGAAAATAAGCAGGAATGTGGTGGGAAGAGCCTGAGAAGAGGGCGGAAACTGGCGGAGAGTCTGAGCAGATGCAAGTTTGGGACACATTGTCACGAAGATGCAACTTCAACTATGTTAAGACATAAAAACACACCTACAAGCTTGAGATTAGAGAGAGATGAGAAGAGCCCTAGGCCTCCCTAATCTAGAGGTCTAAAAGATAAGAAGCCAAAAGCAAAACATGAGAAGAAGCTGACCCATAATAGAAGAAAAGCCAGCAGAATGGTCGTGGAAACCAAATAAAATCTTTCTGAGAAGAGGAAAATTCACACTGTGTCAAATATTATCTATATGTAAAGCAAAGTACAGATTGAGACATGACCACTGGGTTTTGAGCAGGGAAGTTATCTCTGGCTTTGATAAGAGCAACATGGCTAGATTTGGGGGTGTAAATTCAATAGTAAACAGTTTAACTAATTTAGCTTAGAATGTAAAAATATTTACAATTAACTGCCATCAATTTTATTTTTAATTCTTTTGTTAGACCAGCTGAATATAAGGTTTATTGATAAGTACAGGCAGTACAAAATTAAAAATAAGAGCAACAGGGGTTTGGAAGTGTTTTGCTGTGCTAGTTATTAAAAGATACGATATGGATTATTTAATTAAGACAGTGTAGCACTAGAGCACGAATAAGCCAGCAGATGCATGGGAGAGAATTGGAAAATACAGAAATGGAGCTAATCCTATATGAAATTTCATATACAAAAAGGGCTGCAGAGTGAATCAGCAGAGGAAATATTTTAAGAAATGGTACTGAAAGGACTAGATAGAAATACAGGGTACAAAACTGAATCCATTCCTCACACTGTACACTATGACAGACTTTAACTAGGTCAAATATTTAAATTTTAAAAGTAAAATCATTCAGGTAGTAGAAGAAAACATGGCCAAATTCTATAAGATAGGGCTGGGGAAATTATTCTAACTATACTTAAAATCAAGATGCAGCAGGTAATAATCAATAATGTGGACTAAATAAAATTTTAAAATCATATATACACAGAAACTATGACTTCATGATTGAGAGGAAACTGTTTAAAATCATAATTTTTTCAAATTACAAATCATATTTTCAAAGTCATATTAATATTGCTAATATTTAAATACCTTTTATAAACAGAAGGGGGAAATCAACAATCAGATAAATGAATAGGATATAGGAAAAGATATACAACCAAGGAATTTTTGGAAAGAAAAATGCTAATGATTCTTGGACACATAACTAATACTGAGCATTGATAATGAAAAAGAAATTTAAACAACTCCAAAATATCATTTATTTATTGTCAAATTAAGGAGAAATGTGAAAGTTGGGTAACTTCCTTTGCTGAGGAGTGTGGATTTGAAAGGTAGGTGAGTGATAAATGGAGTGCTATGCAATTGTAAAGAAAAAAGAAAAATATCTGTCTACTGCTGTGGACAAGTTCCCAGGATATACTGTCAGGGAAAGGTACATGAAACTATCTAAATTACTGCTCTCTGCACAAGAAAGTGGGGAGCATGCACAGGCATGTGGCGCACACCTGCATCCCACCAGGGCAGCCACTACAAGTTCCAGGCCAGCATGCTCCACACAGTGAACTCACAGCCACTCCAGACAACATAGTGAGATCTTGACTCAAAAAAACAGAACAGTGGCAAGGAGACAGGGTGAAAAAAAGAGTTAAGGTGTGTTGTGTACACGTTCCAACTCCCCATGAGAAATGCACTCAGTGTGTACTCCAAACGTATACTAACAAAAATAAAGTGATAATGGAACAAATGAAAAGATACAATTAAACCAGTCATAGTCCAAGTGCTTAGCAGAAAAAAAGTGGAGTTATGATCTCAACAAAGGCAATCTAAAAGAAGATTCTCCTGGTAAAGTGCACAGGAAAAGGAGATGCTGGATTCTTCTAAGTATATCTTGTTTTATATGTTTGATATGGAGCATGGTAAATATTTTAAGCCGCTGTAAAACAAAACCAAATTTAGAGAGAAATTTCGAAGACTGTTAAGTGAAATGAAACAAATGATCCTGTTGCTAAGTCAGTGGTAGAAACATACAGAAAGGAAGCAGCCCACAGTCTTATGAGGCGTGTCTGACTGTCTGTCCTCAGCAGGTTTTGCCCTAAAGTACAAGATGAACCTGGGGCAGATGTCAAAGCTGCGAGCCCAATTCCCTTCACCAGAGGAGGCACCCAGGGAATTCTGCTTGGGGAAGAGTCCACCGACCTTGTCCAGTCTTGTTCCCAGTAGGATCTTTACACAAATAAATGTGACTATTTTCTAGAAAGGAGAGACTCTTCTCTGAACTGCCCTTACAGCATGTACCTGATTAAGAATCACAAAATCTGTGAGGAGTGGCTGCCTGAAGGACACTAAAGAAGATACATGATTTCACGAGATGATCAGTGTACATGATTCATAATTTAAATGTTCTTTGCGTGAAGAAGTCTGTAACTTTGTCTTAGTGGCATCATCTATTCCAGGCCACAGACTTGTGTCTAATAGTAGAAGGAAAAACCTGGGAAGCTACCTTCAATATTCCAGGTTTCTATTTTGTCTGACTCTCTTGATTACCCATCTCTTAGAAATTATTTATTAAATGATAAGATCTTCCATCTATATGCCTCTGATTTGATGATTTGATGTGGAATATTGGCTCACCTAAAAAAGGAAATTAAACAGCTTTCAGTAATCAGGTTATTGATAGAGGGTTGATGTTGATACTATGAAACTCTGGAGGGACTAATATGGAATGAAATAAATATGTAGTTTTTATATTACTAAGAACTGGGATTCTTAGTAGGGAAAAAAGGAAAAATAAATATAAGAACCTCTGTGTTCATTCAAGGAAATATTTGTAACCTTGACTTCAAATTGGAAGTATAAACTCATAATAGAGATGATGGTTTTATAGAACAATATTTGTAGAAAAATCAAATATATCTTCTCCATTCCTCAATGAACTATACCTTAGGCAAATTGTAGTTGGCTGTCTTAGAAGTAAGGGAAGTTTCTCTTGATTAAATTATTATAATGAATAAATTTAGAGTAAAAAATGAGTAACATCATTTCACAAAGCTGAATAAAGTAATAAATCTAAATAATAATCCCATTGGCTGCTGATATATATACACAAATAAAAAGACTAAATATAATATACGTTTTCACAAAAGTACACAACATACCTATGATCCGTTCTTACCAAAGAAAAAGGAGAGGGATGTGAAAATTTTAAATCTAACCAAATTTCTAGATCTAGCTACTAACTTGAAGGAAATTCAGGCAAAGACATAACAAATTTTAAATTACACTGCAGGGATGAAATTATTAAATTTATGCTATGTAACAATTTATAGAATAAATATTAATTTGTCACAAATATAGTGATGCAAGAAAGATATAAAAATCAAAAATTGAAATATGTGCCTATTTTAATATTGATATAAACTATTTTTAAAATAGAAATTATAATAGTCATTTTTAAAATTCTCAATATTTTTTAGATATTATAGTGCTACTATGCTTATGATCTTTAAATGAACAATTATTAAAAATATCATATGGGAATTATTGGCTAATGCATTGACAAGAAACGAAAATTAAAAGTACACAGACTGAAAGGAAACAACTCTATTCTCAGAGGACATGACCATCTGCACAGAAAATCTGAAAAAAATCAACAAAACAACAATAGAAATAGTGAGATTATTTTCAAGGTTTCTATATAAAGGTCAATCATTTTTCTATAAACTAGCAATAACTGGAATTTGAAATCAAAGGCAGTGGGATGACAGAGATAGTGTGAGCCTCCTCCCCAGAATGTGGTTTCATGCAAGACAATAGTAAAATAAAATAACCTTTGATTCTACATATTTCAAAATCATGTATCAAAGAAAATGGACTCATAATGCTGAATACCAAGAAGCTAGTATACTTATCAATACTTTAGAGAAAAAGAACAAGCCTTTAGATTATCATGTAAAAATAAGTAACTCATGAGGAAAAAATTCAAGCTGAAAACATAGATTCTCATAGCACAATTCAATATCTGAAGATAAAGTAACAGCTACATGGTGGTCATGGAAAGAATATCTGAAGAAAATATTTAATAACCCACCAAGATATGAAGTGTAAAGTTTGCGTGTAGTATTAAACTTCTCATCCAATCATAACAGGGAAACTATGAGAATACAAACTCCCACACAAAGAACAATATTTTTTGTTGCAGCAATAGGAATTGTTAATGAGCGCATATACTTTTCTCTCAAAATAAGGAAATATATAAATTTGAGTTACAAAATAAATGTAAATACCATATGTCCTTAAATATGGAAATAATATACCTACAAAACTTGGGGTGGGATGGAGTACTAATATGAGAAATAATGTAAATTGATAAAGATTTCAACAGCTATGGTCAAAAGATATTTACCGTCTATAAGTAGAATATTAGACACAGTAAAACATTGTTATTGACAAAATTTCAGTGGCAGAAAGAAAAGAAGAAAGAAGATTAATGCTACCTTTGTCATTATTCACAGGCAGGGTTTAATAGATGATGCTTAAAGAAAAAAGAAAACCAAAGTGACCATATAAAGTAAAATTTAGAAGATAACTACAATGAATAGTATTTGAAAGAAAGAAAACAAAAATGATAATGTAAGTGAAATTTAGAAAATAAAGCTTAGGGGAAGAATGGATCTCTTCTTAAGAAATACATAGATGTACACACACACACACATATGGACCCACAATAAGAAAGGTAGCATATTTTTAAAACCTCTTAGAAAAACAGGAAATAAGCTAATAAGACATTAAAGCCCATCATATTTTACTTTAACTGTTCATAGAATTGGACAACCTATTATATCATTTTCAGACTTAACTATTGATATAGCTCTGCTAAATAATATAACAACTTACACAATGAGATTTAACTTTATAAATGCTGTCTATTAAAATGAAACCATAAAAACAAAAAATGGGGAAAACAAATTTTTCAAAATGCTTGATGTATGCATCATAAAGGATTAATATCTCTACTAAAAAGACAAATTTCTATGAGCCTAGTGCTATGTGATAAATGGCAAACAACAGAATATTCAAATAAATTAACAACAGATTCTTAATATAATGAGAAATATTGAGGCTTACCCATGAGTATTCTGTCACTTGGTGAAAGCGACACTTGGGAATATGGAAAGGGCAATTTAGCAGTATAAACATGCGTCTGGGTCCAGGAATTCCACTTTTGGAAATCTACTCTACAAAGCTGCTCATACACATGCAAAATCCATTATTCATTCCACATTATTTGTATCAAAGCATGGCAAACAACGAAAATAATACTAACAGGTGACTGGCTGAAAACATTATAATTTTAATACAGTCCAAGGGAAAACTGTGAAAAAACGAGGAAGAACATCATTAGTGCATTTATATGAATCAGTTTCCAAAATGCATTAAGAAGAAAAGTATTAAAAATGAGATAGAAATATATAGGTTTACAGAAAGATTTCTGACTATAAATTTTTCATTAACATGGGCTGGAGATTTAGCTCAGTGGTTCTGCACCTGCCTTGTAAGAGCAAGGTCCTGAGTTTGATCTCAGTAACCACATACAATGCTGGGTGTGGTGACTCACACCCACCAGCAATCAGTACCACATACCACAGTGCCAGGTATGGTGGCTCATGCTTGTAATCCCAGTACTCAGGAGGCAGAGGCAGGAGGATTGCTGAATTCAAGGCTTGCCTGGGCTATATAGTGATCTCAGGGCCAGCCTGAACTACAAAGTGAGACCCTGTCTTGAAAACCAAAAATTATTTTTCATTAATAACACTTGATTTTGAATATAATAAATGTATTCTCTGCAATGCAAAATGGTGAAAAATGAAAACTATCACCCTATATCTAAGAATGATCTCTCTCTCCTCTCCCCTCTCCCTCCCTCTTTACTTCTCCCTTTCCCTCCCTCTTTCCTCCCTCTCCTTCCCTCCCTCCCTCTCTCCCCCCCTTTCTCTTTCTCTTTGTCTCTCTATTTCTTTCTTTTCATGTCCTACAGATTTTTTTTGTATGGAAGGACTGATTTTAGCCTTGCCAGTAATGGCAAAAATTAGAGACAATTCAAATGTACTTAGACTTAATCTAGATAAATTATGAGCCATTCATTTGATGAGAGAGCATATGATCATTTAAAAGAATCAAACAGAAATAAAACAACAGGATTTCTGACTTCTAATAAATATCATTTAACTGCCACTTATTGTTTCATTGTCTGTTCACTACTCCAGAAAAGTCACAATTTCTAAAATTATATTTAATTGAATTATTTATTGGTACATTTTTTATACAGCTCAAAATCACACTCAACATGGGGAAATTAGTACCAGTATATGATACGTGTTAATTCTCACTTTTACCCATATTCCTACCCACCCCACAACCCCCCACCCCATATACATGTGCTTTCTTTTTCTTTTCAAATCATATTTACTCTTTCCCTTCATTATGTTCCCCTACCACATTCCCTTTGAATATTTCTTATTTCACAAAATCTATCATACATTCTAGAATTCATTTACATCTACAGGTTCTCATAACAGAGAAAAGATATGGTATTTACACAACTATGACCTATTTGACTTATTAGTGTATCCTCAAGATGTGTCCATTTGCACATAAATGACTCAAATGTATCGTTGTTTATTGCACTTGAATACTACTTTGCAGTCTTTTAAAAATTGTCTACTGCTTTAAATTTTTTTTTTTTTTTTTTGCTTTTTGAGACAGGGTCTCGCGTTGTAGTTCAGGCTGGCCCTGAGCTCACTATGGTGCCCAGGCAAGCCGCCGTGAACTCAGCAATCCTCCTGTCTCTGCCTCCCGAGTGCTGGGATTACAGGCGTGAGCCACCACACCCTGCACTGTGGTATGCGGTGTTGATTGGTGGTGGGTGTGAGTCTCTATGCCCAGCATTGTATGTGGTTACTGGGGATCGAACTCAGGACCTTGCGCTTGCGAGGCAGGTGCCGGAACCACTGAGCTAACCCTCCGGCCCTGCTTTAAATTATTTTAATAATAAGTAATGCATTTAGTTTTCTTTAAGGTATACAGGCTGTGCATGGAAACTTTAAATAAACTTTACATAGAGTGAAAGTCCAGAATGAAAATGCTATTCATACTTTAGAAATTCAAGCTACACAAAAAGAGCCTGGATTTGTCCTGAGACTTGAATCTATAACTCCCATTCAACAAGATGAAAATCCCCACTGAAGAAAGAACTGTGATCAGACACCCAGGGATTCAGTAACTTGCTTGGGACTGAAGGAAAAAAAAGAGAAGTAATCAAGTTGTCACCACTTGTCTTATTAATGTCAATCATCCAAACACATTTTCTTGAAGCATTAAATAAGGAGACAGTCCCATTTCTATTTACAAAGATCTGTATTTTTATTTTTGCTAGAAACTGTGTGTTAAGCATATGACAAAGAACGTGACTGTCTGGCACCAGGAAATCAACTGCTACTACACATTCATTCATAAACCATGTGATTGTTAAATATACAGCCATACTAGGGTCACGACTCATGCTAGAGACTACCTACTCAAAGTTTACTACTAGGTAGCTGCAATCCAATACAGTGTGCTATGTAAGTGTACAAATAATGGACTAAAGAAAAACACAAGGCTTTTATGAAGACTTTTATAGATGAGAAAGCAAATAACCAGTGAGCTGTGTCAAGGAAAGTTTCGTTCCTTGATATACTCCATAACCAGATGAAAGGAAAAATGGCCAGGGAAATATATTAGCAAGCCCATGGACATAGACTAGGATATTTAATATTCTGTCCAAGAAATGCAGAATGCTTGTAATAATAACACTGATTGCAAAGAAAGAAGATATATAGGTAAATTTGAAATGTATCCTGATGGCAAATTATAAAGAATTCCATTCCTACAAGGTAGCAGAATTTGTAAAGTAACCCACAGAGAATGAGAAATCACTAAAGCCATTTTAGCACAAAACTAAGATTCAACTTTTACAAAGAGAACCATAGTGGCAATATCATCTTTGAACTGGAGATGTACAAGACAAAAGTCATGTAGGATATTAATACTAAGCAATAGGCCTTGATGATAGGTAATTTTATGTGTCACCTTGTCTAGATCACAGCCATCTCCCAAAGGATTATCTTTAAGTACGTATCTGTGGAAAGGGTTCCAGAACTTTGCAGCATTTGAGTTGGAACACTGAGTAAAACTCTTGATCCTCCTATTTAAAGGTGAGCCTCATAATCAAGGGAGGGTCTGAATAGATCAAGAAGGAGCCAAAAGGGAGGGTCCATCTGACTAAAACAAGATACAGATCTTGGAGTGAACAACTTGTTGTTATAAAAAAATGATGGCATATGCCAGGTATAGTGGCTCATGCTTGTAATCCCAGCACTCAGGAGGCAGAGGCAGAAGGATTGCTGAGTTCCAGGCTTGCCTGGGCTACAGAGTGAGCTCAGGGCCAGTCTGAAATATAAAGCAAAACTCGGTCTCAAAAAAACAATAAAACACCATATCTGAAAAATGGGTAAGGCTGACAAGAGAGATTGAGAAGAATAAGCATAATCACAACAGAACAGAACCTTGGACCTCTGGAGTGCGGGGAACCAAGAGAGAAAGGTCATCGAATGGGAGAGACAAGAGACCCTAGATCACAGATGTCAAGGAAACAAAGAATTTTATGAAGTACACATTATTGTCAATACTGAAGTACACATTATTGTTGTCATGAAAAATAAATTTTTCCATTGCAAAAATTGAGTCTCTATTTAGAAGAGTCAGTGACTGAAAGCAAAATTGGCACTAGTGATTTGAAAGTAAATAGAAAACAACCAAGCCAAAGAAATATGTGTACATTTCTCAAAAGAATGCAAGGATGGACTGGAGATTTAGCTCAATGGTTTTGGTGCTCATCTAGCAAGCACAAAATCCTGGTTCAATCCCCAGTAAATACATATAACAATACCGGGTGTGGTGATTCACATCTACCAGCAATCAGCACCACATACCACAGTGCCAGGCGTGGTGGCTCACACCTGTAATCCCAATACTCGGGAGGCAGAGGCAGGAGGATTGCTGAGTTCAAGGCTTGCCTGGGCTACACAGTGAGCTCAGGGCCAGGCTGAACTATAGAGTGAGACCCTGTCTTAAAAGAAAAAAGCAAGGTGAGGATATAAGTGGGCTCATTTATATTTTAAGATTTGAGTTTTCCCTTGAGATGACAAAATATTATCAAAATAAAATACATTGGAATATTTGACTTGTTTGCTTTATGTAAATAAGTTTACAAAATGGGAAAATAGAAGCAATCAAAATGGTCAATTATTTCCTTTCTGAAAGTAAAATTAGAAGTAGAGTTTATTAGATGTTTAACATTAACCCATGTAAGTACACCAGAAAAGTCAACTTGCTCCACTGTGATATCTGCAAGGATTCTTTGAGAATCTTTGTAGACCTTTGAGATCTTTGAGAAATCCCTTCTTGGCTTTCTCTAAAAAGCTTTTCTTATCCTGGACCGTGAAGAAGTTCAGTTCATCAGCTCACAGAGCTTTGATAGGTTCTGGTTCAGAACTGCTGGAAAGATTTCAATTTGATCCCAGAGGACTTTTTGTTTGATTGAACTTTCTTCTCTCTTTCCCTCCTTTTTCTCTCTCTTCCACTCTTCCTTCCTTCTTTCCTTTTTTCTAGTTTAAAAATTAAACCTCAATTATTTTAAACAACTATCTCTTAGCCTTTCCCAGGCTCTCAACTCCTAACCTTCCTGTACTTTCCTCTTCCTTGTTTTCTTTCATTCTCATCATGAATGCATGAGTTTGTACTGGACAGCTGCCTGGGTTTCTGCATCCAGCCTTTCTCAGAGGTTGGGATCACATCTCCATATAATAGAATTGCAAATATTAACAGCAATAATGAAAATAATGTATCAGTGTCAGATATTTATTGAGTGTTTCTGATTCAAATGTTATTCTCAGGCCAGGGAAACACGACATTCTCTCTGGACAAAGATGATGAATTCTTTCTTTAATCAGGTTCCTATTTCTTCTGGTTCCTCAAATGCTTCAAATCCCACACTGAGGAAAGGTTTTCAGAATTCTAATTATTACAGTTTCACCACATAGTCTATTTACTTTTATAGTATCAATGTAAAGTATTGATATTTTACTCACTGGATTCCAAGAATAAGTCTACAAAAATGATAAGGTTATCTTATTCCTTGTTAGATCACTTTGTTTACGAGGTATGTGCTGCAGCTTCTCTCCTTTCTAAGAAAAAATCCTCTCCTTTTGAGTAGTGACTTGGCAGCATAAACAGAAATGTCTAGTGCCAGGATCCAACATATGTACATAAAGAAATGTGCCGAAGAACAAGTCTGAGCCCTCAGTTTGTTTGATGAAGTAAATTTGTAGAGGAAAATCACATAAAACTGAATGTGGCAAATATCGCTGAAGAACAAACAACCTCCAAATGTGGTGGCTTAAAACAAGAATAAGTCCTGCCTCATGAGCCATTTGAACTGAGCTCAGCTGGGCGACTCTTCTGTGGGTTTCTCCGGAGATCATTTCCACAGCCACAGTCATCTCAGTGCTCTGCTAGTACTGGCCTCGATCCAAGATGGCCTCACTCTTGCATCTGGAAGCTGAAGCTAGATATTGCCTGGAATTTCTTAGTTCTATTGAACCTTGGTTCTTTCATCCTCCAGGAAGCCAGAATGAAACCTTTCTCAGAGGTTGGGGTCACATCTCCATATAACAGAAAAGCAAATATTAACAGCAATAATGAAAATAATGTATCAGTGGCAGATATTTATTGTCATTATGGTCTCAAATCTGTAACTGAATTATCTTATTTAATGCTCCCATCAATGCTACTCAGAGAGTATTATTATTATTATTATTATTATTATTATTATTGCCTTTGGCCAAAGACATGGGAACTGAATCTTAGCAGAAATTGCTGAGCATGAGCCAACATGGTTCCAAGACACTAAAGTAGGCAGTGATGTGTCTTCAGACCTAGGTTTTGCAGTCCAACAACTTCATTTTTTGAAGTCAAATATCAAGACACCCAGATTCAAAGAAAAGGAACAGGATCACATTTCAAAAGAGCACAGATCAGGCTGTGGGGCTCCCTGGAGGCCTTTATAATTCACTAGAGGCTCGTTTAGGAAAAATGAATGATGGACTCAGTAAGAAACATTATACTCTGATCCATCAAACATGATTATGACTTGTTAAGGGCATCATCCCAAATGAAATTATACATACTAAGGATTTACAGTAACATGCACCCCTTAAAATCCCAAGAAGCTAAGGTCATATCTTCATGTAGGACAAATGCAAATATAAATAATACTAAAATAAGTAGTGTATGAGTAGCAGATGTTTATTGAGTGTCATCATGGTCTAAAATCTATATGTGAATTATCTTATTTAATGTTCATAACAGCACAACTGGGAGAATATTATTATTATTGTGACTCTTAGTCAAAGATACAAAAACTGAATCAGCAGAAATAGACAAGGTACCCCAAACTGTGATTGGCAAAGTGCAATCACAAGCCAGCTAGACCACAGAGGCTGGACCACTGAGCCTGTCCCGGTGATCACTTGCCTCGCTGCATCCTCTACACAAGAAGAAGCATAAGGACCGGACCCTGGGAGGGGTCCATGCAGGGCCATCCATACACCAAAGAACAACCAAGTGTTCCTTAGTTCTTAGTTAAATTTTACAAATGCTGAAAGTGTCCAAAGGGATTCATTTTCACCCCAATTCTAAAACATTTGCAGCCCTTTTATCAGTCTGTGGAAAAAACAGTTTGGTGTTTTAATATTGATTTAGTTTGTTTTTTAAAAATTTGGTTTTGCTAGGTACAAATATTGTGTTTGCCTGGGGAATCTCTTTTGGCAGACAACCTGCCCGTGCAGTCCAATTCCCACCCGCTCAGTGGTCGAGATTAATGACATGGGAAGAGTTTGAACACAAGAGATGGCAGAATGGGTGATTTAACACCAAAGCTGTTCAAATTAATCTACTGAACCCCAGAACGTCATGCTGTAAGTTTATAGAACAGAGAAAAAAGAAAACTAAAGGGAAGGAAGAGAAGAGAGAAAAATAATGTTATTTCTATGCAAACAATTCTATGTGATTTTACATACTTTTTTGCATTTATTTTCTTCTTTATTTTTATCCTAATTTGTACATGTTACCAAAAACCTGGATAATGTACCTGTTCCTGTTGATGAGGATTTTTATACAACACATAAAATGCCTTTGCCCCTCACAGTTCCGGTCTTATATGAAGGATGGGCTCTACAGTTTGACTTTTGGGTGGCAGACGGGCAGAAAAGGTGATGCTGGACAGCAAGTTCAGGAAACCAAGTTCAGGAGCATGAGAATGAA
Source organism: Thryonomys swinderianus (assembly GCA_004025085.1). Classification (NCBI taxonomy): domain Eukaryota; kingdom Metazoa; phylum Chordata; class Mammalia; order Rodentia; family Thryonomyidae; genus Thryonomys; species Thryonomys swinderianus. The sequence goes on along the minus strand of PVIC010016223.1, from coordinate 283 downwards.
TGTTATGATCCCAGATTTCTGACCACCTATTCTCCCTGACAGAACTGATGAAAGAGGTGCTATTTGATCCAAGCATTCCTCCCATATAATCATGCACGCCCAGTCAGGCAGGGAATGCACAGCTGTCCCCAGCCAGCACCGAGTGGATTGAAAGTATGACCCCGGAACTCGGTCCACTGTCACATAGGTTCATCTTGTTTACTTTATTAACATATAATGGCATGATTTTTATTCAAGCAAATAAAAATGTTGTGCACTCTTCTTAAGTTAGGAAGTTTTTTTT